>OY757933.1:23122672-23180670 GCA_963585895.1 Sepioteuthis lessoniana
TTTAAATAACAAATGTTATTTAAAATAAACTCATCGAAATAGTAATATATTTCGCTCACTTCCTATAAACAGGATCAGAAAATAAAAAGAAGTTAGTGTGCATGATGACAAATTTTGGATTAGGTAACGCAAAAACTACAAGTTTAAAATGGGAGAGGGAATTCATTAAGTTTTTTAAAAGAAAAAATTGCAAACGAAATGAAATGGATATTGTTTGCATAAAGATAACTTTGAAAGTCAATCAAAATCTCTAATAATATCAGCTCAGAACAAGTTAATTGACAGGAACTAAAATCAGTATATTCACAATACAATAGTTAATGACAAAGATTAAACTGTCAATCATAAAATTACTAAAACAGAAATATATAATTATACACAAAGGCCACTTAGAATTGGGAAAAGATTTGAACAGAGAAACAATATAAGCAAAAATAAGGGTCTTTCTGTGATGGGAAAATTATCATGAATTTTTGCATTTAAACAAATTCCCTAATCCAGATCATTATAAACAAAGAAAACATCTATAAGTAATGAATGCTTTCATTCCTGTAAATTACAGAGGAATATTAAAGCTGAATCAAAAAAATGAATAAAGATGTGGACTGTGTGAGAAAAGTAAAATAAAATGGAATATTGGTGAAAAGAATATGTTTTATTATTTGTGTACTTTTCCAGAAGGAGTGGTATATATGGAATTATGATGACAGAAATTGCACAAATAATCTCCTGCGAGAATTGATGAATAAAAGAAAATTTTATTGTTACTTTCAAATTTGATATTCATATATTTCTGTAATTGTCACAATAATTTAATGAAATGCTTTATTATCTTTGCTAAAAACACTTGAATAATATCACCCCAAAAGACGCTCGACATAAACAGGAATTGCAAATCAGATTTTCGTAAAATAGGTTTGCTTATGCAAATTAAGATTCTATATTATAATTCAAGCAGTGCATTTTTAACTATATCATTTAATTTAATTTGACGAATATTTTAACAGTTTAACTTGAAAAGAGAAACCTTAGACCGCACGAAGTAAAATTGTTTTATGTTCTGAAATTGCATTCGATGTTGTAACACAGTATAAGGGTCATCAAGGCCCCAACCATTTAATTACGATAACCTGTTCGTCATGTTACGCCATAGATAAGATTCCCTATCATTTGTCTCTCCTGGTAGCCTTGGTGTTTTAGGGTACACTTTTTAGATGACTTCCGGTTTTATTCCATTATTGAAGAAAGGAATCTGGGCTTCACTGTTTGCATCATTAATTTTGTCCTTCCTGACAAGTCTGCTATTTCAAGCATCATCGGTGAGAAATATTGCCTCCTCTTGAAGCGGAGAACTATTGAAATTATATTAGATTTTGGAGTATTTCTCTTCCGTGTACTTTAATTACTATCATAGCTTTTTAGCACGTGATACCCTGAAATTCACTCCGCTTCGTTAACTCAGATTTTACACGAACGTAATTTCTATTCTTCACTTCCTGGTGTTGTTTTTACTTTATCAAAAAACTGTCTGCATCTCAGTATTTATTTAGCTAACGGCTCCTTAAATTATATTAGTCTTTCGACCCCTACCAACGTTTCTATACATTGTTCCACACATGTGTTTGTTAAACTGCATTTTATTCTTTTTCAATTTTACCCTTTGCTAATGGTTAATAAATCTGTTGATGGACCCTAACTTTGCTTCAGAGTTTTAATTGCCCAAAACACAGAAAGCTCACCATCAGAGACAATGAACGCGTTTCTCCGAAACTGACGTGATTCTTTTGATATAAAATTTTGCTTCAAATACTATCAAGTCAATTGGGCTATGGCTTATATAATGCAAATATAACGTTATAATCAATACTAATATTATTTAGCAACAGTAATAAAATGCGATTGCAGTTGCTAAAAGAATTCCTATGATAGTGCATTTCTCTTTATAATGAAGCTCATCAAAATGTTTAGCATTGTAATAAGAAAGCAATACATGACATTAGTCATATCCTAAAATTGATATTATTAATGCTGATCATATAGAAATAAAACAATGATGATAAAAAGAGTGACAACAATAAAATCATATTTTGACGAATAGATGAATAAAAATACATGACGTGAAAAAAAAATCTGTGAAATAAAATAGGGCATTTTTTTAGCAAAACAAAAAATGTTCATGTCAATCATAATAAATATATCTAAATAGTATTTTATAAAAATATTCAGGTATTTGGGGGAGTTGTTAAAAATTAAGGCATGGTAGGTTTCATTTTACCATCTCTCTTTGCTTCTATGATGGTGGAATATAGGGGTGTTGAGCGTTTTCATATCAATGATTGATGAACAGACAGATCGAAAATGGATATTATTCCATTACAACAGCATACTACAGATCGATTTACATGTGCCATCTTCTTCACTCCGAGTTTAAACTTAGACTTCTTGTTATAATCGAAACAGGAAATAGAAATTACTGTAGAAGAATTTGAGATGACGGAGAAGTTTAACTAACATTTCATTTGCGTTTCAATAGTTCATCATTGTTTCTTATACTTTCTTTCGCCATTTGAATTACAAATATTTTCATTTTTCATATATTTAAGATTACGTGCTTATATAATTTTTCTCCAAAATGTTTTTTTAAAAATTCGCTAAAACAACAATTATTATTAACAACAATTCTACATGATATTGAACGTCTACATTTCAACAATTCCTTATAAGTCTCATCAACTTAAAAATGTTGTAATCATATAATCGTTTCAGTTTTTTTTTTCTCGACTCTCTAACTGTAATGATATTTTGGGTAAAAAGCTTTTGTTCTCCGGGAGAAAAATCTTTTGTTCTCAGGGTAAAAACCTATATCAGTAACTATTTTTTGATATTGTGCTATCGAATACATGTATATAAGCTATCATTACTTTTGTTATAAGCAACTTTGAAAACTAAATGAATTCATCTTCTGCAACACGTAATGGCTGATTTGTATTTCAAAATCTGAATTTTTCTTTTCTCGGTGAAAAACCAATGTTTTTCAATAAAATGCATAAACGTAGCTGTTGCTACTGAAATTACAAGTGAATATATAACCAAATGAAATATTTTCTCTGTTTTAAGGTGTAAAACTTCCTTTGGTAGTTTTAATTTCCCAAAACTAATAATAAACGGCGTCGGAAAATGTTCAAGGCTTTTCCTGATGAAAAATAATGTAACGAAAATGCTTTATTAAAATATGATTCTCTTTCAATTGAGATCGGAAAGATTTTTGCAGACAATTCAACATTACAATCCTTCATCATTCTGAAACTTGAATTGCAAAAGTTTTTTATAATCTTGAGCGTTTTCCCGACTTATTTGCTTTTTTTTTTAATCCACCGCATTGCTATGTCTGACGTTCTTGTTTTTCTCTTTTGAAATAGGTTCCTTCAGTTGCCTTTCTGGCTCTTCTTTTGTACTTCTCGTGTTATTACTCTGTTTGCTAATGTGTTTTCTTTCTTCCGTAAGAAAATTACTTTCAGAAAATACAGTAACGGTAGTAACATTTCTTAAATACATAAAATATCGCAAAGGATTCTTGCTGCATTTAATAGAAAGATAAATGGCAAGTTTTCTACATTCTAACATTTTATTCCTTCTAAGCCTTTTCAAGAAAAGTTGAAAGCAAATTATCTACATTATTTTACTGCTTGTGAGTTTTTCAAACAAGTTTTAGCATGTTGTTTTCACTGAAGTTTGAGTGGCATAAAAATCTCTTCAGGTCTCCAGGGTTATTCTATGTATACTAGCTGATCTCTAGTTACCCCATTTTCTTTTACAGGCAGTTGGAAACTGTTCGGAAGGTTCCAACTACAAGTGGTATCACCATTTCCTTCATAATTCACAGCTGTTTCAGCTCACTTTTACATGGTCTGCTGGGAGGGCAAAATCCACTCGATGATAGGTTCTTTTCTTTTAAATTAATTAATTTGGGTGTCCCATTTTCTACAACAGATTCTGGGTTATACATAAAACATTTGCTCGTATGGTCAAATTCAAATTTCTTGCGAAATTCCCAGTGGATCACCTTCTCCACCCAGTCGTGTCTACTCTTATATTCTCTTTGCTCTAGTTTACTAAATTCGCTTAATATGTGATTGATCGTTTCATCTCCATTACCACATAAACTACAGCTGCTATTTAGTTGCGTCTTGTCTATTCTTGCTTTGACATTGTCCTTATAGCGTTGTTTTGTGCTGCTATCAGAAGAGATTCGTTTTCTCTTTAAAAGTTTCCCTTTCTTTGCCATGTCCACGTTTTCTCGTGAGATTTCGCAAGTTTGTTGCTTGAAATGTCCATACAGTTGGTTTTCTTCCCATTTTGTTTTTTTTTAATTATTTTTGTTCTGTTGATACTTGTGTTTCTTTTCTTGACACCTACAGTCTGTCTACGTCATCACTTAAATGTAAGGCCTTATGCATTGTCATGAATTGTTTTGTTCTCTCTGGTCCATTTCTTGGAGTTCTTTCGTCCATTTTAAGAATGGTCAGAAATATTTTAAGAGGGGACAGTCCAGGCATTTATCTCTTTGATATGATTGCTGCTATATAGTGTGGTTTTGAGTAGTTTTTTCGTTCTCCTGAGGTATTCTTTTTTCTTTCTTCTTTTATTTCAGTATTTCTAATGGTGTCCCCTTCCAATACTACCAAGTGTGTGTAGGTTTCCATTTTTCCGGCCGTTCTGGTTTTATCTTGATTTTATAGCTGTCTTTCTTCCATGTATATCTCGTTTTCCGCTCTTCATTATTAGCATGGCAGATTTTTCTATACCAAATTCCATCCCTATATCTTGACTCTATATTCTCACAGCCTGTATTAGGATTTCCAATTCTTTCTCATTTTTGGCAAACAGTTTGATGTCGTCCATATACATTAGGTAGTTGATTTTTTTTCTTGCGAATTATGAAATTTGTATCCACCTGTGCATTTCCTAAGTATTTGATTGAGTGGCATCATCGCTATTACAAATATTATTGATGATAGCGCATCTCCCTGGACGATCCCGCCCTAGACTTTCACATCAGTTAAGCTTTTTCCTCCAGCTATCAATTCTACTCTCCAGTTTTGCACGATACTTTCGATAAACTTTATGACTTCGCTGGATATCTGATACATTTTGACAGTATATTAGCCAGCTTTGCGAGACTACAATATATCCTTTTTTTTTTTTTTGTACTCAATCCAAAACATTGCAAGATTTTTCCGTCTCGTCTTGTTCTCCTTTGAGTGAATTTATGAACGTATAATAGCTCACCTGTACCTCTGGTACAATTTCCGTTTCCTTTCTGTTCCACAGATCGTATATCTCCTCCCTAATTTGTGCCGTTTATTATTTTACTCCTTGAGAGTTTTTCACATCAGCGTTAGCTGACGGTCTTTCACGGGAGTTTAAGCGACAGCAAGTCTTCAAAGGTCTCCATGACTCTTCTCAGTATTCTGATCTCAAAAATGCTGTAGTTTGGAGAGTCTCCACCAGTCCTCTTATTTCCAATCCTCCAGTCCTTTTACCAATTCTTTGACTGTACCAAGAACACCAATTACAACTGGTATAACCGTTACTTTAATGTTCCTCAGTTGTTTCAATTCTCTAGCAAGGTCCAGGTACTCATACCTCTTTTCGCTTTCTTTCAATTTTACCCTGTGGTCCACTGGGACAGCAAAGTCTACAGTTCTGCAAGTTCTCTCTTTTTTGTTGATTATCATAATGTCTGGTCGTCTGTCCGAAATTAGGTGATCCGTTTGTATCTCAATATCCCAGAGGAGTTTGTGCGTTTCATTCCCCATGACAGATTCAGGCTTGTGCATATATCATTTGTTCGTATGGTCAAACTTCAATTTTTTGCACAATTCCCAGTGGATCATCCAGTCGTCTCTAGCCTTATATTATTTCCGTGCGAATTTGCTGCATTCGTTTATTATGTAAATGATTGTTTCGTCTTTATCACAACATAACCTACTTCTGCTACATCTTATATATTCTCGCTTTGATGTGGTTGGTCCTTATGGTATTATTTTGTGCCGCTATTAGGAGAGATTCAGTTTCTGTCTTGAGGTTTCCCTTTCTTAGCCACATTAATGTTTTTTCGTGTGCGATGTGGTTTGTTAGTCGTATAAAACATCAAAGGAGTTGTTTTTCTTTCCGTTTTTGTTTTCTGGTTATTGCCGTTTTGCTTGTCCTCATGTCGTCCGTATTTTTTCTGGTTGCTGTAAACAGTCTTCCTCCGAGTTTTTCAGTTGTAGTCTTCGAGTCATTGTATCGATGCCTCAACTCTATCTTCAATGATGACAAGTCCTCTTTCTACTTCTTTTCTTGACATATATAGTCTAACAATGTCAAATCAGGTATTCAAAGCCTAATGCATAATCATTAATTTTCTTGTTCTCTAGTCCATTTGTTTAAGAATTTCTCTGGCCCTCTTCAAAAATGGTCCCGAGTATCTTACGGGGACGACAGCCTAGGTATTTATCTTTTTGATAAGGTTCCTGCTATAGATTTTTGTCACGAGTAGTTTTCTGGTTGTTCTGAGATATCCTTTTTCAAATTTTTTTCTTTCATTTTTACTTGTTTGATGGTGTCATCTTCCAATTTTCCCAAGGTTTCCTTTTCTCTGAGCGTTCTGATTTTTTCTTTTTGATTTTTTCTTCCGTCATGTGTTGTTTGCCGCTTTTCATTATTAGCATGGCGCATCACTCTTTATGAGATTTTTATGCCAGCGTTAGATGGTGGTCTTTCACTGGGGTCTGAGTAACATTAGATCTCCCCAAGTCTCCAGGACCCTTTTCAGTATTCTAACTAGTCTTAATGTTGTTGTCTCGATGATCTCGACACTTCATCTGATTTCCTATTCTTCCAATCTCTTTGCCAGGTCTTACTTATTTTATTGTATTCTTTGACTGATATGTGATTATCTGTTAACACTGACTTATAAATTAGAAGGCTTTTTTTTTCTTTTATATTCCTTAAACACTATATCTGGTCTATCGCTCTTTATTTTTCTGTCAGTTTTGATAGCAATGTCTCAGAGAATAGTAGATTCTTTTGCTTCTATTATTGGTTCTGGTTAGTGTTTATACCATTTTTCAGATTTCGGTATTCCATAGAATCTATGTTTTCGACAAACAATTACGTCCTACGTGCCCCCACTTTTTTACCAGAGCGAAGAGTGATGAGGTTTGGACAGATGGTTTGAGTGTGGGTTATGGTAATCTTTCGATGGCTGTTTTTATTCTCATCAATAGAAGTAGTTCCCCAATCGAAGTATTCGATCCTGGCCGTTGAACCGTAGGATTCATACGCCCAGGGCTTGGTTAGGCATGGCGTTAAGCCGTCAGAGTGTTTGCCTGCTCGCCTTCACATCCACCATGCTGCTTCCTGTGGCTTTCGATAATTTTTTTCTTCTTTTTCACCCTTCTACCTCTATTAAGTTTTAACTTAGTACAAGTCTACATTTACTTTCTTTTTTAAATTTCATCGGAGTCCTTATCTATGGTTCTTTGCATCCTTATAGGCATTCTATTTTACGCTAACTAAGGTTTTCAATTTCTTAAAAAGTCCAATAGTATTAGATTCTCTTGACTAGATTCAATTGTAACTTGGAATTACAGTATTTGTCTTTTTGCATTTAAAGCACAAATAATATACAGCAGTGATTTTACAAATAAAAAAATTAAATCATTCATGCATCTGACCGTTTCTCGAACTCTGCCAAAATGGAGTGGATTTGTTTAGTATTTTGGTAGTAAGTTTTACACAGTCTTTTATACAGATATTCACGTTTTCTAGCGCTTGTAGGCGGGCCATTCAGTTATTCACTCTTTCTCTCTCTCTCTCTCTCTCTCTCTCTCTCTCTCTCTCTCTCTAAATATTTTGTCATTAACCCGAAATTCCCTAAATTATTTTAACCGTATTCTAACTTTGGTTTTCAATTTCTAATAAAGTCCAATGGTATTAGCTTCTCTTGACCAGGTACAATTTTTACTTGGAATTACAGTAATTGTCTTTTCGCATTTAAAGCACAGATAATATACAGCGGCGATTTTACAAATAAAAAGATAAAACCATTCATGCATTTTAAAATAAGTACACTCATTGCGAGGATATTAAATATCACGATACTAGCAATGGATGGACATTAGGCACTGCATCTACATGGAAAAACTCTGCTAATGCCACGATGGAAGGCGCATGTATGCTTATAGGATCATGGGCCCTAAAATCACTAAATAGCATCGAGAAAATACAACCGAGGATGATGGTAGCTACTTTTAACACCAGCGCAACAATCATCTCCTTCTACATCCCTACCAATCTTAGTAAAGAAACTGACCTCATCGCCTTCTATAATGAACTATCCTCCTTTGTTTGTAGCATCCCGAAATATAACGTCCTCGTCATTGGTAGAGACATGAATGCCCAAATTGGTAAAAACGTAAACCACAAATTCAGCTTATACAACTCGTCAAATAGAAATGGGGAACATCTAACAGATTTCACGCAAGAAAATAGATTAACATGACTTAATACGAAATTTCAAAAAAGGGAGGGAAAACTATGAACCTACACCTACGCAAATAATACTAAAGCATAGATAAACTATGTCTTTATGAATAAGAAATGGAATAATAGCGCACTGAATTGTGAGGCATAGTCCTCTTTCGAGGAAGTGTCCGCTGATCACCGAATTGTCACGGCAAAGATACGACTGAGCCTTCGAAGGAATATAAGCCGAACAAAAACCACTGTACACTATGACTGGTCCCTGCTTAATAACAGGGAGATTAGAGATAAATATACGTTAACACTAAGAAACAAATTCGATGCACTCCAGAAGAAGTCAGAAATATACACTCCGAATGACGAATATGAGAATTTCGTCAATCCCCACCTAGAAGCAGCAGCAGAACAAAGCGTGCAGACGTGAAAACTGCTTCCAAATGCATTAGGAAAAGCTCAACCAATATCATTGCCCTGAAACTTAAAAAGGCACAAAATGAATTTGCTAACATATACCTAAAAGAACAAACAGAATACATGCAAAATCAGATCAATAAAATTTGAAACTCGGTTGAAGATAGACAATCTAGGATAGCATGGCAAACGGTAAACCAAGTGAACAGAAAGAAGAGCACTGCGACAGCTAAACTGAAAGCTATCAGCCAAGAAAAACGAATATAACTACGGAAACAACATTTCGAGAATTTGCTCGGAAACCCTCCGAAAGTTATCAAACTAGGACTGTTTATGCAAGAAGAAATCAACCCAGTACTAAGAAAAATTAAAAATAGAAAAGCAGCAGGGCTTGATGAAATACCTCCAGAAGTATGGAAGACCAGGGAATGCTCCGACACTGTAATGCCGAATATAATCAAAACCCAATAGACAGATGGACGAAGGGATGCATCTTCCTTTTCCCTAAGAAAGGCAACCTCGTATTAGCTAAGAACTACCGAGGTATAACCCTTACATCTATAGCGACCAAGATGTACAGTGCTCTATTATGCAACAGCATAGAACCCAAAATTGAGAAGATACTTAGAAAGAACCAAAATGGCTTTCGGAGAAATCAATCCACGATATCATAAATTTTGAGTATCCGTCGAATTCAAGAATGTGTACGCACAAAAGACCTTGAGGCAACAATATTATTTGTTGACTCCTCCCAGGCCTTTGACTGCATACACAAAGGAAAGATGGAGCAAATACTATTCGCCTACGGCCTACCCAAAGAAACCGTCGCAGCTATAATGCTGCTATATAAAAACACGAAAGTAAAAGTCTGCTCCCCGGATGGAGACACAGACTACTTTGACATCGTAGCAGATGTGTTGCAAAGAGACACATTAGCCCCTTTCCTCTTTATAATCTGCTCAGGACATCTATTGATGTTGCCTTTCATTTAGGCAACGATTTCAAACAGACAAAGGAAAGAAGCAGGGAATACCCCGCACAAGCAATTACAAACGTTGACTAAGCTGATGACATAGCGCTTCTGGCAAATACACCCGACAAAGCCGAAACCCTGCTACATAGTCTGGAACGAGCAACTGCATGCATAGGCCTCCATGTCAACACAGACAAGACGGAATACAGGTGATTTCATCAAAGAGGTGAAATCTCCACACTAAATGGTATTAAGTAAGTAAAGTTGGCGACCGTAGACGAGGACGACCAGAAGGCTCCCTTTTCAGTAAGGGAGGGCGCTACTCCTTTCCTTGGATTGCTCCACTTTACTCTCGATACGTACCTTATATTGCTGAGTGTTAAGCAAGGAGGTATCAGGTACCATTTTTAAAGTCTTTGGTATGACGCGTCCTGGTATTGAAACCAGGTCTCCCGGACCATTGACGAACAATGATAGTTCGCTGAAACTTGTGGACAAGTTCACCTGCCTAGGAAGCAGTGTCTCATCAACCGAGACCGAGATCAACACACAAATAGCAAAAGCATGGACAGCCACCGATCGGCTATCGGTCATATGGACGTCAGATCTGACCGATCAAATAAAACGCAGTTTTTTCCAAGCAGCAGTCGTGTCGATACTGCGATATGGATGCACTACATGGACGCTAACAAAATGCCAGGAGAAAAATCTTGACAGCAACTACACAGGAATGCTGCAAGCAATATTGAACTAGTCCTGGAGGCAGCACCTCACCAAGCAACAGCTGTACGGCCACCTCCCACCCATCACGAAAACTATCCAAGTTAGACGAACCAGACATGCAGGACACTGCTGGAGAAGTAAGGACGAACTCATAAGAGACATTCTCCCGTGGACCCCTTCACATGGACGAGCAAAGGCAAGACGACCAGCTAGAACCTATATACAACGGCTCTGTGCCGATACAGGATGTAGTCTTGAAGACCCACCGGGAGCGTTGGACGATAGACACGGGTGGCAAGAGAGGGTCAGGGAGATCCGTGCTAGTGGCGTGACATGATGATGATGATTACAAGGTCTGGTTGTCCGTCTGAGATTAGGTGATCCGTTTATATCTCAGTCCCAGAGGAGTTTGTGCGTTTCATTCTCCAAGGCGGATTCTTGGTTGTGCATATACCATTTATTCGTATGGTCAAATTTAACTTTCTTGCGCTGTTCCTATTGGATCACCTTGCCTACCCAGTCGTGTCTAGTCTTATACTCCTTCTGTAGTAATTTGCTGCATTCGCTTATGTGATTGATCGTTTCTTCTCGATCACCACATATCCTATATCTGCTGTTTTGGTCGAGGTTGGGTGATTCCTTGTTGCTTTTGTTGTTCTTCTTAAATTAAAAGTGACATAAATTATGAGATGTCTCGAATCTGTTTCCCCATCAATATGAATCATTAATATCTATTTTGAAACTACAAGATGAATAGAGTCGATGAGTCATAACTCATAGTCTCAAGTATCTTATAAGCTAAATAAATTCTAATGTACTATTTTTTGAGAGCCAATCCCAAAACACAATTACTCCCTCTGGTGGCGTAAAAAAGCATCAGAACTCGTTGTTTCGCGAAAACAAAATTGTAAAACAGTTATTAATTTCAATAATCTCAAGCATCTCTCTGTGTGTATAAGAAGTGCATGCATTGCTTCAGTTGTTGTTTGAAAAGAAAATCTTTTCCAGCCACCGTAACATATTTCCGACAATAGATCAAAACGCAGAATAAAACACCCTCGCTCACTGCTAACCAGAGAGAGAGAGAGAGAGAGAGAGAGAGAGAGAGAGAGAGAGAGAGAGAGAGAGAGAGAGAGAGAGAAACTAATGTGCTATTTTCTGCTGTTTTTTTGTTTTTGTTTTTGTTTTGCTTTTTTTTCGCTATTAAAATAGACGAGATCGAATAGTCACGAAAAACATATATAACCAAACAGCAAATACAAGAAAACTAAAAATCGAACAAAAGATGTTTGCAGTAAAATCTCGTACGAATTCCATCAGAAATGTGTGATGTAAAAATCAATTCGTGTCACCAAATGAAATGCAAAATGAATATTCAACGCCATATAAGCCTTGAAATGTTCGCAGAAATAAATTTAGCAAAATGTGGGCGTAAATAGAGAATGCTTCAGCAAAATGGCTAGTTTACACAGCTCAAATGCAATTTGTTCTTTCTTTCTGGAAGTCTGATATTTTACCAAAATCGAGCATTGATATATTTTTCTACGAATTGCCTTATTTTAATCACACACTAAATAAAATTCTGTCCTTTGCAAAAATATTTTTTATTATTATCATGATACCAGGTGTGTTCGAAAGAATCAAATTTAAAGCTGCCAAATACTAAGAAATAAACAATGAAGGAAACGTTTCATCCAAATAGTTTCTTTGGAATTCAGCGCACTTATTCCAGTGACTTACCTATTGTTCGAAGCATCGATGAGGTTCCTCTTCAGCACCGTCGTGTTTCTTTTAATGTCTCTCACATCTTCAAATCTTATACTTGAGATGAATTTTCAGTTTAGAAAATAACCAAAAGAATGTCACAAGGGTGCAGCACTTACATGACTCTATGTTGATCAAAAAGAATCGAGACTGCACATTTTATTGCAGACTTTTGTCCTCATATTGGTAGTTTTTTTTGGGGGGGGGGCTTTTCTCACAACGTTTCGGCCAAATTTCACCTCTGGTCGTCTTCAGGTGATTAACCGCAACCTTGGATAGGAATGCAGAGTCGTTTAACTGTATCCCCAGTAATTACTGCCTTCCATAGTTGTTGTCTATCGCACCACGTTTTTGACTAAGTAACCCTCTGGCCGGCTTGGGTAAGAATTGAAATCACTATCTTCTGACAATGCTCACCAGGAATAGTAGAGACTCAACGCCTCTATCCGCTGCGCCTCGGGCCCCGAAGGGCGATCAAGGTTGGATTTTTTGGTCTGATAAATCCAATTATTTGTTCTCCTTATCTGGTCTTCCATAGTCGGGTCCGTACCGAATTTGTTATTGTCTTTAGTGGGAATCCTTTTTGGGATGAGGCTTCTTAATCTGAATATTAATTTTATTGCGGACTTTTGTCCTCTTCTTGGTGTTTTTTTTTATTTTTATTTTTTTGTTTGTTTGTTGTTGTTTTTTTTTTTTGTGCGATAGACAACAGCTATGGAAGGCCGTAATTACTGGGGATACGGTTACAATACTCAGCATTCCTATCCGAAGTCGCGGTTAATCACCTGAAGACGACCAGAGGTGAAATTTGGTCGAAACGTAGTGAGAAAAGCACCCCCCCCAAAAAAACTACCAAGATGAGGACAAAAGTCCGCAATAAAATTAATAGTCAGATTAAGAAGCCTCATCTCAAAAAGGATTCCCAATAAAGACAAGTGTTCATTAAATGTATCGAAAACTTACAATGACTCCTACTGACCTTGTCTAGACATCAAGAAAATAGTCTAGATGTCGATATATCATCACTTTATTATATAATTTGCACAGTTGTGCAAAATTCTTTATCTAAATTCTAGACTGTACAATAAGGATTCAGTCACGATCCTTTTTTTTTTATCAAACTTAGTATTCTTTATATTTTCAAATGATAAGGTGCGTCTTTCATATACACATCATATCAAATTTGATGGAATACTGATGAGTGCTCTACAAAATTACACTGAACTTTAATAAGAGGTTGAATGTTTTATAATTAATTCGTAAAAAGGAGGAGGGGATGAGGCACCGTAACGTAGTAGTTAACGTGCTGGATTGCGACATTGTAGTAAACGATTTCGAACCCCAGTCGTGCTAATACGTTCACTTTTGGACTAATTCCCTTGGGATAAGTATGAATCTCCTTAAATCTCTGGATTACTACTTTTCTTCTACAAGGATGGATTTGACATGTAATAAGGACGGTTGATATGCCATAAAAACAAAGAAACTAAACCGCAATTTTAAGTAATTTCCTATTTAAAGAATTTATATTAAGATTATTCGAAAAAAACATTGTAATAGCGGCGTCTCATTGAAAGTCATTTTTAAAGTAACTGAAATTATGAACATTAGAGAATAGAATTCTCTAAAAGCAATGCCGGAAAATTTTAGCTCAAATCGAAATGTCTCGTTTTATATGTTCAGTTTAAAAATTCATCGTGATGGGACGTGTATAACGAGTTTTTAATCATATAGATATTTGTGTCGCATCATTTTAGTTCCAAGCTGAAACAAATATGATAGAAATGAAAAAGAAAAAGAAAAACTGTATCTGAAATAATGATGATACTGTTGAAATAAAGATATTAATGATTTATGAATCAATTAGTAAACTTTTGATTTCATTCCCTTTCAATATCAATATCATTTCCTTTTCAGATTTTAATTACAGCATCATCTAATTAAATTACTTAATGAATTATAGATTTAATTTCAAGTCTTTAAGTAATTAGACTTAAACTTCTAAAACTTTTAATAGATTTTTTTTATTACTTTTAGAAAAAAAATAAAGGTAAAAATGTTCAGAGAATGAATAAACGTGAACAAAAATAGAAAAGAATGGCAGTCAACGAAATGAAGAGAAATTAAGTTTGGATATCATTGCGAAAGAGAGAAAATTAATCGAGAGAAAGAATGAATAACAAAGAGGAGAAATGGCGATTTGGATATTTTCAAAGAGAACTGTCAAACTTTAGGATTCGGCATATAAATATGGTGAGCCAATAAACTTCCCAACAAAGTGAAAAATAAAAATAATTTTTTTTTTCAGTCAGTGACTCTTTTCCAGTGTGTGTGTGTGTGTGTGTATGTTATACACACTCTTTCTTGTAAAATAGAAAAACACCCACTGAACTATGTTATCTAGTGGATTTTTAAATTCCCATGAGTGATTTCTTTTAAAAATCCCTATAACTTGGATTTAAAAAATACTTGTATCATGAAATAATTTATTTTGTGAAATATATCCAGCGATATTTGTGAAACATATCCCGCAAGTGACATTTTAATATGTGTGGCAATAATATTTTCAAATTTGATAATTCATTTAATGTTTGGGATGTTATTATGTCAAAAAAATATTTATATTTTGACAGCAATAGCCTGAAAAAACAAAGTTTTATCTTTTAATATCAATTTTCTGTTAGGGAAATAATTTTTTGCTTTGTTTTTTTTTTTAATTACACGTTGAATTGTGATAAAATATGCCTCATCAGAATCTTGTTGTAACTTAGCCAAATCTTTTTCAAGGTAATCTATCGTAAATTCCCTACATCATCATCATCATCATCATCATCATCATCAGGTCACGCTGCTCGCACAGATTTTCCTGGCTCCCTTTCTCCATTCGTCCCTATCATTCATTGCTCCTGCTAGGTTTTCCAAATTACATTCCGTGTCTACACAAAGCTGATATAGTAAATTCTTGCTGGTTGGCTAACACCGACACGTCCATGTGTAGGGGTCCATAGAAAAACGTCACTTATGAGTTCGCCCTTGCTTCTCCAGCAGTGTCCTACATGCCTTGTTCGTCTTACTTGGATGGTTTTAGAGACGGGAGGTAAGTGGCCGTACAGCTGTTGTTCAATATAGCTGCACATTCTTGTGCAGTTCCCATCTAGCTTTTTTTCTACGCGTTTTGTCAGCGTCCATCTGATGCATCCCTGAAGTGTTATTGCCACCACCGCCTGCTTGGAAGAAATATCCCGTTTTATTTTATCGGATAGATCAGACATCCATACAATCGATAGCCTATCGATTGCAGTCGACGCCCTTTTTCCCCCTTGGTTTCCTCTCATTTGTTTTGCCACTTTACCAAAATCAACTAGAAACAGTGAATTTTCAATTACACATGATACCATTTTTATTCAGGGGATCATTTATACTAACATCTTCATATACGTCTCTTTTATGCTGACGATTTTCCAAAATCTTAAAACTTCCTCAATTAAAGTTTAATTTGTATCATCAATATTTAATAAAAACTGACTTTTCATTGCTGCTACAGTCCTTTCATGAAATAATTTTAAATAGTGGGAAAATTTTTTATCTCTCGATTGGTTTTGGGTAAAATGCTATTTATGTTGGTTTTTAAATTTTAACGAAATTACTTTTTCATGTTCAAAAGGTCTTTTCACTATTTTCCATTTTGCTGTAATTTCCGTCGAAAAAAAAAACCGGTAATTCTGAACAAACTTCCGTGATCCAATTATTGTGAAAACTTTTAAGGATATGAACAAAGTCAAAAAGCAAGTGTAAAGCATTTTAGTTAGTGTCAAATTTCCTGAAAAAAAAGTTTGATTTAAACGATTATTATCACATTTTATGGCAATTTCAGAATGTCCATTTAAACGGTTGATAAAATTTACAATACATGTCACTTTTTCAAATAAAAATTCTGATTCTAGTTTCGCAACTGCAATCATCTTAATTAGAAATTTTGGTCCAGCATGTAAACATTTTATCATGATACCCAAAACTGTTTTTGCTATTTTCTCAGAATTTTCATCCAAGCCAACTATGTCTACTCGTTGATATTGTAAACTTAATTTTACTTGATCAATTGAAATGATGATTTTTTTCCAAAATTTTATTAAATTCATTGCCAAGAAAATCCGACTAATCTAATTTAAATATGTTTGATGTTAAAGTACTAAATAATCTTCGCAAAGTTTGTTATAAAAAGATTAAGATTTTTAAAGTATAGAAATGCCCGTATTAGAAATTCTGACTCATATTTTTTACCAACAATCTGTGATGATATAGCTTCGATATGTTCTTTCAATTTTTTCCTTTTGATCCATTGAAAATCTTAAATAATAACGTATCGCGTTTATATATTTGTGAGGAAAGCTGAAAATTAGTTAATGTCTTCATACCATCATGAAAGCATTCAAACTTCAGTGTTCGAACATTCTTAATTAAAAATGAACTGGATAAACAGCAGATTGCTTTATTCATAACTTGTTTTAATGCTCATAAAAAGTCATGATGTACAATATTAGCACAGAAATTGTCAAGATTAACAATTCAATCTTTTTCGAGAAACTGTTTTAACTGGGTTTTTTTCTTTTTTGGGGGGTGCACTGTTCTCACGGAAGCAGAAGTTTTAGTGGGGGATTTGGGGACAAAATTAATGGCAGTGTGAATATGAATGGTTGATTTTTCGGTCGCGATTTCCGCTAACAACCACAGTTAAATAACCAAAGTAAAATAACTTTTACGAAAAAACAATTTTCAAGATTATCAGGGGATTTTTTCTTGGCATTATATTTAACCACTGTTCTCGCTGATTCAAAGATTCAAAGAGACGAATCTTGTTTCCTTCATCATAATTACAACAGCACCTAAGCACGCAGCATTTTTAACTATTTTCACATAGATGAAGTTCTGCAATTAATTTAATTTTGCAAAAATTACCGGCTTATTTGATTGTTTAATGGCATATCAACCTTCACGTGTTATTTAATGCTTAAGCTATCCTTGAAGAAGAATAGTAGTGATACTAATGAACTCATCATAACTGAAGGGGGGAATAAAAGACAGTTCATACTTTTTCCAAAAATATTTGTCAGATAATGAAAGTAATTGTAAAACGGGAGTTCGAACTCAATTACTTCGAAGCGATAGTTGAACTCTAGCTATTACGCTACGGGGACTACTGTAAGATTCGAACGTGAAAATATTACATTTTTAAGGGTTCGAACATGGAAATTTAAAGTTTTAGTTCAAATGTTTCAAACGTTTGAAAAAGTCCAAATCTGTACATATTTTGATAAGAAATTAACATGTGACAAAATTCTCGACTACAACAACAACTGGATATCTATTTTTTGCATGTTATTTCCACTCTTAATTAATTTGATGATTTATTTTTCCTATTAATTTACATATTATGTGAAACCTTTGATTGAATTTTTTAATTTGGTAAAATGAATGCTGTTTACTTTTTTAATTATTTAAGAAGAAAGTAAACATAAATATAAATGGATGATTTTAGAATTAAAAATAAACTGGAAAAAAAAGGGTTTTTAGGTTCGTCTTTTAATATTTTACTGATAATGTTCGATGGAGAAAAACAATTTTTTCTTATCGTATATTTTAACTTATTTTACTAAAACGGGAGCAAATATTTTTCTATGTAATCTTCAGGATTGTTTATAAAGTAATTACAATTTTTAATTTCTGAAAAAAATATCTTTAAAGTTTTATTGGTATTTGTTTGATTTTCTTTGTTTTCAATGCTTTATTTTGAATTTCTTTTGAATTGGTAAACATCTCTGTATGTTTATTTATTAATCGATTTATTTATTGATCAAAATAATAAAGCAATAATTTTATTGACATTTGTCATAAAAATTCTGAATTTTGTCTTTTGAGTATAAGTACTTTTGTGATAGATTTTGTGACATTTATTTTAATATTAAGTAGTAATATTATTAAAAAAAGCATTTTTCTTTTAAAAAACATAAACACCTAAAAACAAAAGTAGAACACTTCCGTGAAAAAATAAAATTTTATCATCAAATTGGAGTCATTCCGAAGAACAAAGATAAGAGAATAGTATAAGATTAACTTCATGCAACAAAATTCTTTACAACTGGATATTTTTCATTAATTTAGTAATAAAAAAAATATTTTCAATCGAAATAAAATGGTAAATATTGCAATAAAAAATAAAATGCGTGATTATACTTCTTCAATGAACTTAAAACAATTCTAGGTAGGAAATCTATACATTCTCCTTTGAATAAAGTTTTCAAAATGAGCACACTGACTCAAGTCCGCTTCCAGTCAGAGATCGTCGCTAAGTGATATTCAGGTCTGTTATAATAAATGGCCTTGTTATAAACCTATATAAGTTAACCAAAAATTTTAGAAGTCGATAAGGTTTAGGATGTATGTGAAATGATTGCACATACTGACTGGATGCAAATAAAAGTTGCATATTGAAACACCCACATGATAAAGAGGCAACTAAATCATGTTTCAAAATTGTTTATAAAAGTTCGATTATAACATCTGTAAACGTAAATTTCCTAAAGAAATCAAAAATTTAGAGAAGAAATTAAAAGAGGTAGTAATCATTGTTGTTTAATGTTTATAGAGTTGAAAGTTATTGTAAATTTAGAAAGTTGTGTCATCTTTCTCGGCATACTAACATTGTATGGAGTTTGTTTCAAATTATGACAGATGTTATATAATTGAAATATGTTTTTTTATCAATTTGTGCTTATTTTATTTATCTTATTTTATTTTTTTAAACTGACTGAAAAATAAGGTTCATTAAGAGAAAAGCGTTAAAGAAGTCACTGGATAATTGATATATTTCCTATCAAAGTGGATTTTATTGATAGATCCTGAGAAAAACGAAGTATATTGAGGTTGGGTAGAAGCTTCATCTTAATGGATATACCATATGAGGGAAAATTAACAAAGCCAGATTATATTTTGAGGTATTTCTGAAACACACTGAAGATTAATAATAATGATGAACTTATGTCCCATTCAAAAAGCATCATTTAATGAAGATTCTATTTGGTTGGGGGGCTGCTTTTTTGGCAATAGTTGAATACATACATACATACATATATATATATATTGTCATCCACAGATTGATCAATTCGTTGTAGCACAACTCTTCTCTGAGGCTCGACACACGAGATATTAGAAGCTGAGATCGAAACCTGGCTGACTTATATGCCATCCGGATGTTCTACCGTATAGCCACCAACAAACTCGGCGTAAACGAAGGGATTTTAACGCATATGTATCATTTTTTTTTGTTTATATGTATACGCTTAACGGTTACTGAAGAGCTCAGTTCATTAGAAGAGCTTTGTATTAGACGAGTGGCAACCGGTAATTTCTTCGCGAGAGAGCTCAATCTCCAGGGGAAGTATATATATATATATATATATATATATATATATATATATATATATATATATATATATATATAAGTTCTCTTTCCAAAATGATGCCTCTTAATAATTCATTTGTATAAATCTCATTTGTTTTGATTACTTTTTCCTTCATCAATAACATTCTTAATGACCTTTTCTTCTTTTCAATCGATTATTTGTGGACAACATACTGGCATTATTTTCAAGTGTCATATGAGTTGCATTATTAGGTGCAACGATGGCGGTAAGTAATAGTGAAACACTATCCACCAAAGGATAGATCATATTGCTCTCTAATGAAAAAGGTTTTATTTTTTTAATTTTATATATATCTTAGCAGAATGATATTGGAAAGATTGTGTTGTCGGAATCCAATATGAATAAAAATAGGGCACTAATTTTCGAATAATCAAATCAACTGACTGAAAGATTTAATAATGGTGAATGTGTTGATTTGCGGTAGGCGGTGGGATAAAAATTCTCAGGAAAAAAAAATTTAGATAAAATAGCATATTTTACAATTCTCTAATTAATGAAAGATGATCAGAGGGTAAGAACAAAGTACGAATGATTCAGTTGCTTTTCCAGATGTATCACATTCTCGGTTTGTATTTCTTTCCAACCACCCTTCTCTTATTCAGGCTTTATCATAGCTTTACGGTTTCATATTTACACAGTTGTCGCTATGCATGTTAAATTACAAGCTTAGATTAAAATCTATCTCTGTAATGAAGAGTGACTCTTTCTCTTTGTTTCTTCATTTTTTTGTTCATCTTTCCGTAATTCCTGCAAGTGCAGTATATCTTCACAACATATATATGCACAACATCTTAGATTAGTGTTGGCACCTCTCTCTGCGATTAGAGTGCACTCCTAGAAATTTCATCTTCATATATAAAACGTAATATCTATCTATCTATTTATCTATCTATCTATCTATCTATATATATATATATATATATAATATATATATATAATATTTTTTTATCGCCTAAAATAACTATAACGACTTCATTTCTGATGATGTTGATTTGTTAATATTTGGCATGCTCGACGCATTATTCTAATCGAGCAATCGTCGTTTAGCCACAACAAAGAATTTTTTAAGTTGTAAAATAAACTGAATAATAGATATGATCGTAGAAATTCAAACATATATTGAATTATATTGATATGTGAATATAATCAAATGTTTTATTTAGTTTTTCTTTAAAAATCTGTCTCAGAAATTTAAATATATCCGTGAATTATTTTATAAGTAATAACTAGTTAAGAATCAAAATTACCAAGCCAAAATAAAACTACGTATATCTACAATTTTCTGCCAGGGATCTTTTACGTTTTCAATAATAAAGAGTTGAAATTTTTGCAATCAAATTGAAAAGAAACACAGATTGAAGAGCTCTCAATTTTTTTTTACTGTTATATTTACCCCCTTTTACTTTTATTCATTATCCTGTTTTATCCTCTTCTGGTTTCTTATGTAAATAATTGAAAACATATTCTTAGTACATCATCTAATTTAGATGTGATCATCTCTATTTCGGCGTATGATTGAGTTGGCTGAAAATTAAGTGGAACTCAATTAAGTCTGGATGTATAATTGTAAAGAACAAACTTCGTGTGATATATATATATATATATATATATATATATATATATATATATATATATATATATATATATATATATATATATATATATAAATTGATAACAAGGTAATTCAAGTGGAAGGAGAGATTTATTGAGAAGTCGACACTATAGCGTTTCGGTTCTACTGAACCATCATCAGGACCATATTAGCGATATTAAGTCAACGATGGATGTTTAAAAATGCAAAATACAAAAACCTAAGGGAAAATTTGTATAATAAGAAAAAGTTGGCCGTTTAATTGGTGAATCAGCGTTTGTTGTTTTAAATTACGTAAATGACGTAATTTAAAACAACAAACGCTGATTCAGACTTATTAGGAATATTGTATAGAATTTATGTTACGTTTGTCTAACGAGAAAGATTTCAAATCAAAAGGAAGAAAAACAAAAAGAAAAATAGAAAGCATAAAAATTATGATATATGTGGAAAATATTAACTAAAGACAGAATATATTGTAACTATTTAAAATGGATCTGCTCAAGTAAGGAGAAATATTATAAAAGCCAGGACGAGTATTTAGGGAATTAAAGAATGAGATAGCAGCGGCTTCGAAAATTCGTCTTAGACTTTTATTATGGATGTAAATGAGCATCTCAGCAGAATTAAAGTCGAAGTTGTGATTAGATTGAGAAATGAGTAGAAATAATGCATTGTTTGAGTTACCAATTCTTATGACTCTTTTGTGTTCTTTCAAGTGAACGTGAAGGTTCCGAGATGTTTCGCCGATGTATTTAAGTTTCAATCCTTACAAGGGATACAATAAACACCAGCGTCTGAAAATATGTTACGCTGATGGCTAGATTGTACTCATTCGTGGATCGTTTTAGAAGGTAATGAAGTAGTTCTGATATTGAGTTTATTTAAGTTGTTTGTTATGTTGTGAAAGGAAGAATTGTTTGGCAAAGTTATGTATCTATGGGAGGAACTAGTTTTATCAGATATTGAGAGGGCATTTGTTTGAGGTTGATTCTTATTGTGGATTTTGAGAGCTTTAGATTTAGCAAAGTGTATAAAGGATTTTGGGTACTGAAGGTTAAGGAAGGAGTTTTCTATGTGGATGAATTCATCATTTAAATATTTCGAGGAGCAAATATGTAGAGCTCTGAGGTAAAAACCTATGATGATACCTCTTTTAGTATTGTTGTTGTGGTGTGAATAAAAGTGAATGTTGTCGTTTTTACGGGTGGGTTTACGGTAAACCTTGAATTCTAGTTTGTTAATATTCCTAATAAGTAAAATGTCCAGAAAAGGTAGGGTGCTGTTGTATTCAAGTTCATCTGTGAACTTTATAGAAGGTTCGACATTGTTCAGTCAGTCAGTGATGCTATGTCAATCAAGATCTTGTGGATAGATAAGTAGTATGTCGTCGATGTATCTGAAGTAATGTGCAGTGTTGGGTATAATATATTTAAAGGGGCTAGATTCTAAGAATTCTTGATAAATGCATGCAAGAATTCCGCTAAGCGGAGACCGCATTGGTAAACCAAATTTTTGTTTGTAAAATATGTTGTTGTATTGGAAATAGCAGTGCGAAGTGCATAAGGTACAAATTTTCATCAGTTTATAGATAGGAAGAGGAAATGTGATATTAGATTTTCGAAGGTAATTATGTAAACGTTTCAATGCATTTATCAACAGGTATATTGGTATATAAGGATTTGATGTCGAAACTAGATAAATGTTTGTTGTTCATATAAATGTCAGTTAGTTGGTGATCCGGAATTTTTTGTGTGCGTCACTGATGGTACCTAATAAAGGGGATGGTAATTTGGTTAGAAGTTGAGCGATATTATGGGGGCGGATCCTATGCCAGTAATGATGAGTCTTAGAGGAATATCAGGTTTGTGGGTTTTAGGAAGACCGTAAATTTTAGGGATTATGGGGTGGTAATTGATTAAGTGGACCAAGATTTATCCTCATTGGAGATTAGTTTTCTGTCGTTGATATTATTTGTAATTGTTTGTAGGGATATCTGTTCATAAGTGTTGTTATCACCAAGTAGATCCATAATGTTTTTGGTTATAGACTGTGGAATCCATAATAACAACACCTCTACCTTTGTCAGAAGGTGAAATAACGATGTTGTGGTTAGAAGAAAGAGATTTTAAGGCAGTTATGTATTAGTTGGGTAGGGCCAGTTCATCGGAATGGCAATTAGTGGAAGCAGCGATAATACCTTGTAAGAATCCCTTGTGGAAGTCATAGTGCTTGTAATTTGTGTTAATTAATTTTCCCATATTATGGTTTTTGAGACCAGTGGCAAATTTTAGCCTGAAACTGAGGGTTTCGATTTCAATATGGCTGAGACTGATGCTAGAGATGTTATTGACAAGATCAACCCGGCCCAAATTTTTCCAACAACTTTTGTTGCATAAAGATATAAATTTAGATCTGAGTTTAGAGATGTGGTTATTGTTTATTCTAAATATCTCAGATCTAAGTTGTTCGGCCATGTTATGAGACAATCCCTGTTTTCGACGAAGTTCTAGTCCTAAAAGTCTAGCTCTTTCAAATGTATATGCCTCTGAAAATTTTTATTCACGAACAGAAGATTCAAGGTATATGTGTGTGTATGTGTGCGTGTGTGACAGTTTTGTATGTTCATAGAAAATAACTGTAAAAATTATGGAGCCTATTAATAAATTTTCGTGAGAAGACTCGTTCAATATTTGGCGAAAACACAGACTATATGAAGTAATCATTCGAAGTTGTCAAAGGAAGAAAAATCAAAATCAATAATTTTTAGTTAAATATTGTAACAAATTTTAAAGAGATTGGATTCTAAATACACAGCATTTAGATCTTGAAGATCTTGGTTGCTCGGTATGAGTCATACGATTATGCCTCCGAAGCGCATATTTATAATACTTGCCGACTTCCAAAGCAAAGAAAAAAGATTAAAGTAATTATAAAAATTCTAACAAGGATTGTCAATTTAAAAAACAAGAATTGAGTTTTTTTTTCGTTCGTTTGTGTGTTTGTTAGTTTGTTCTTTGTTTTTGTTTGTTTTCTTGGGGGGGGGGTTGCTAACCACATCCTTTTAGTGGAATCTTTTTTATCTTTGTCTTTTAATAAGTACCAACAATTTCATTAAATTCCAATAATTAGCTAAAGAACCATTTTATTATTATTTCACTCCTTGCGAGTTCGTCACAACTTGTGATTTTTTCATTGGAATCTGAGTGACAACAAATCTCTCCAGGGTTGCCAGGACTCTTCTCAGTATTCGAGCTGATTTTAAAAATGCTACACTCTAGATGATCTCCATTGTTCTTCTAATCTCCAATTCCCCTAGTCTGATTTTCAAGACTCTCGGAACCATTCCAAGTGCACCAATTACGATTGGTATCACTGTTAGCTTCATATTTCACATCTTTGTTCGCTCTCTGGCAAGATCAAAGTATTTGTCTATCTCTTCTCTTTTATTTATTTTCACAGTTTCGCTGGAAGGAAAAAATCCACTTGATGATAATTTCGTTTTTTTCTTCTTAACAAAAACTCTGGTCTTCTTATTGGGTTATTCGTTCGTATATCAAGGTTCCAGAGAATTTTATGCGTCTCATTTTCTTGGACAGATTCTGGGTTTTGCCTTTACCATTTGCTTGTATAGTCAAAATTTAATCTTTTGCACAATTCCCAGTGGATCATCTTTCCTATCCAGTCGTGATAGTTTGCTGCATTTGCTTATTATATGTTTAATCGTTACATCTCTGTCACCACAAAATCTACTCTCCTTATTCTGTTACGTATTATCGATTTTAATGGCATTGCAATATTTCTGTAGCGGTTTCCTTTTCTTAACTATTACTACTATTTTTACTCCTCGAGAGTTTTTCACATTAGCGTTTGCTGATGGCCTTTCACGGGAGTCTGAGTGACAACAAGTCTCCTCAAGTCTCCAGGAGTCTTCTCGGTAATCTGGCCGGTCTCACCAATGCAGTAGTTTGGATTGTCTCCACTCGTCCTCTTATTTCCAAGTCCTCTAGTCTCTGTACCAATCCTTTGGTGACTGTATCGGGCACGCCAATTACAATAGGCATAACCATCACTTTCATGTTCCATTGTTGTTGTTTTTTTTCAGTTCTCTAGCAAGGTCTATGTATTTATCTCTCTTTTCGAATTCCTTTGGTTTTACCTCTTGGTCAACCGGAATAGCAAAGTCCACTATTTGGCAGGTTCTTTTTTTTTTTTTTTTTTGTTTTTTGGTTGTTGTTGTTGTTGTTGTTGTTGTTGTTGACAATCACTAAATTTGGTCGTCTGACTGAGACTAGCTGGTCCATTTGTATCTCAAAGCCCTCTAGTCCTTTTACCAAGCTTTTGGTGACTGTACCAAGAGCAGCAATTACAATTGGTATGACCACCACGTTTATGTTCCACAGTTTTTCAATTCTCTAGAAAGCACTTGCTACTTATCCTTCTTATTGCTTTTATTCAACTTTACTCTGTGGTCCGCTGAGACAGCAAGTCTACAATTCTGCCACTTCTATTGATTATTATAAGGTTAAGTGATCCATTTGTATCTTAAAGTCTCAGAGGAGTTTGTGAGTCTCATTCTTCTGGACAGATTCTGGGTTTTTATCTTTAAGGGTTTTCGGACTATTGTCTTCATCTTTATTGTTATTTCCACAACGTTTCGGCTGATATGTCCTCCGGCCTTCTTCAGGTGTTTGTCGAACTCGGGAACCTACGCGGAACTTCGATCTTCGTCCTTTATTGAATCCACGGGGGTCGCCTGTTCTGATTCCGTTAGCTGTGACCGGGTAAAAGTGTTAAATATTCCTGTATTGTTACTCGCCTGCTGTCAGCATTGAACCTGCAACCTCCAGATGATTATATCCTTAGAATACTTAACACTTGTAACCGGTTATTATACTCGAGAGTTTTTGCTGGTTATTTTTCACAGAACTCTTCAAGTGTCCGAGTATTTTAGTTGATCTCAACAACGTTGCAGTATCGATTCTTCTTTTGATTTCCAATTCTTCTTGTTTTTCCTAAACCTTTCCAGACCGTTCAAAGAAATCTAATGACAATTGTTACCACCATCTCTCTCATGCTCCCACCCGCCTTTTTTTCTTTTTGTATTTTAGTTCTCTGGTGAGATTCGAGCATTTGTCTGTTTTTTCACTTTCTTTTATTTTCACTATGTGGTCCCTCAGGATGACAAAATCCACAAGATGTTTTTTTTTTTCTTGTTAATCAACCCTTGATCTGGTCTTCTGCCTGGGATTCGGGGATCCATTTATTATGAATCTTTTGTCATAGAACAGTTAAAATATGAGTGGGGTTTTAAAGAATACATTTTGTCATAACAATCTGCGACATATATATGTGTGTGTGTATACACATGTGTGGGTGTATGTATACTCTTTTGTGAAACTAATAAACAGATAAAAATATAGTCGCTAATTCTCTCTAGTTCTCTTATATTGAAATTCTTCCATCATTTCTGTTACAAACAATTTCTTATTCGGCTCATTTCAAAATTGCTGCTTATCTTTTACAAATTCCAAAATAAATTTAAATTTAGTTTTGTAATCTGTACTCTTTTCATATTCAATGTTGATTCGAGAAAGAGATATTGTAATCTAAAAAAGATATATACTACTTCTGAATTCTAAAACTCAACTCAATTAATTTTAGGAAAGAATTATTCATTCAGATATGAATGTATACAAAGAAAGTTTACATTAACAAATGTTATTCTTGAAAACATATGGATGGACAGCATCTTGTTCTAATGAAGTCATGGTGGTTTTGCATCAATGTCCTGTGATATATTTGGAAGCATTGCTTCAACTGCTGGTCACTAGAAACGGTAGAATTGTGATATCAGAACAAGTTTAAGGATTCTAACTACAAGTCTAATTGTTAAACTTCCGTCGTCACAGATTTACTGGCATCGACTTTCTGTGCTTGGGAGATTTAAGCTTCATTAACTATTTGTCCATAATTTTGTAATATTTTTGTCGAATAGTATTTTTCTTTCTACGAAAAACCGACTCAGATAAACACTGTAATTGTGAAAACAAAAATTGAAAGGAAATGACAAAATAATTAGCGGATGAAAATGTCATCAAAATAATTGGCGGGAAAAGCTGAGTGGTAAGAAGAGGGAGGCGATAAAGTGAGAGTGAGAGAGAGAATTAAAGAACGAGATCCTTATCAAAAGCACAAGGGACCAGAGTGAGTTGTTACGAAATAAAGGAAAATATTGTTTGAGATGATTAAAAATGAACATATAGAAAAAAGGGAAAGAAAAAAGAATCCATGTTGAGTAAGGATTTAAGGAAGGATCCAGTTAGAGGCGGAGATTTCATTGTGAAAAGGCCAAAAAGAAAAAGGAAATGTGAAAGGAAGCACCAAACGGACGGCACACTCTTCATTTCCGAATGGATCTAATTTCTCTGTTTACTGATCCGTAATCCATTTTCACAAAAAAAGACCACCCGTTAAATGTTCAAGAGACAGCGAGCCCATGGCTCTCTTTAGTTTTACTCAGCCCTATCGAGTTAAAGCATGTTTGATGGTGGGAATTGTGGGGGGTGATCCTCGTGTCACGAACCTTGAACTTCAATCAGCCGGAAGCTTGTCATGACTCAACGTCATCGACCATTTCCGCTCGGATGAACTCCCCCAACCCTTTCGTCATTTTGTCTTCTTTCGTGAAACGCTTCGTTTCTTCTCAAGAACTGACAACGTTCAACAACGGATTCATTGCACCCTCTTTCTCTGCTGTTCTATCATATTGGCTTCAATACCTTCTTTTCTTTTCTTTTCTTTTTTGAGTAGCTGTCGCCGTCGTCGGCCGTATCACCAGTATCACCTATTGTTTGTTTTATATTCTTCACTTCTTCTAATGAAGACAACCATTATTAATATCATTTCTTATTTTCTAAGGAACTAATTGCTTGGGAGCGCACAAATCTGATAATACCATTTTGAAATCTTGAATTAGTGAATTTTAGTTCTCAAAACTCTATGTAAACAGAAAACCATCGTTCCTGATATATGTAATTTATTAAAAATCTGATTGGTTCCATTTTAATAACAAATTGGAAACTATCTTTCTAGCAAGAGATATGGATGACGTAAGGATTGTTGATGGTCACTCTAAAGACGTTGGTTCGTGTTGGATCAGGAAAATATCATCAACTTAAAGTTGATGATATTGCTATACACTTTGAAAAATGGAACAGAATATACAATTGCCCAGTCACCTGGGGCTGTAGAATACACCGACTGCATATCTGCAGCGGGGTAAGACCCCAAGCGAGTGTCCTGCATATGACACTAAACAATCTGATGGTGAGGTTCCAGTGATGCTAGAGTTTTGGAGAATGCAGAGCACCTCTTCATCGCCATTGCTTTCAGGTCCACTCTGGGCCGGAGTGATAGCATCTGGTAGGACCCTATCTATGGGTTAAATAGAACAGTTAAGACGCAACATAAACTACATACTTATGCTAAACTGAATTACATGAAATAGAACTGTTTTGAGATGTAAATTGCGTATTTATGCTAAACTTAATTGTTTTAAACAGAAATGTTTTTGGTATTGAAACTGTACTTACACTAAACTGAATTGTTCGAAATAGGACTGTTTTGACATTTAACTGTGTGTAAACAAAAACTATACTTATACTAAACTGAATTTCTTGAATAAGAAAGGTTTGACAAAAGTAAATAGCTTGAAATAGAAATGTTTTCGACGATTAAACTGTGTACTTACGCTGAACTGAATTTTTAGAAATAGAACTGTTTATTGTATAAAATGGCATTGAATAACCTACAACGGTTGATATGCCATGAAACTAAAAAAAAATTAAAACCAACAGAGTATATAAAACAAAAATGTAAGTGAATCCAATTGAAATCCATTTAATAAGTTTTCTTACACTGTGGTCATAATTCCCTTTATTTTCGATGGTCATTTACATCTGGATCAGAACTTTTACCAAGAATCAAGATGTATTATCTATGCACTTTGCCGTCAACCAAAGTGTTACCTTTTGATAATTTGGCCAAATATTAGACCGTCGAATCTGCATCCGTGGAAATTCCACCCAGAAGTTTATCTAGAAAAGATACAAAATTACCCAATTGTAAAATTAAAAAGTATAAACCTTAAAAAGATGAAATTATGATTACTCTAAGATATTTATACAACAAAGTGACTGGTGTAAACTGAAAATTCAACAAATAATTCAACAAATAATAATAACTCTATGGACGTTTTAAGCGACTCCCAAGTGACATCTCACAAGAGAAAACGTGGACGTGGCTAAGAAAAGGAAACCTAGAGAGAGAAACTGAATTTCTTCAAATAGCAGAACAAAACAACGCCATAAGAACCAACCATATCAAAGCGAGAATAGTTAAGACGCAACAAAACAGCAGATATAGGTTATGTGCTGATAAAGACGAAACAATCACATAATAAGCGAATGCAGCAAATTAGCACAGAAAGAGTATAAGACTAGACACGACTGGGTGGAGAAAGGGATCCACTGGGAATTGTGCAAGAATTTAAAGTTTGACCATACGAACAGCCCTGAATCTGTCCTGGAGGGTGGGACACACAAAATCCTCTGGGATTTTGGTATAAAAACGGATCACCTAATCTCGACTGGACGATCAGACATTATAATAATCAACAAAAAAGAGAGAACTTGCAGAATTATAGACTTTGCTGTCCAAGTGTACCACAGAGTAAAATTGAAAGAAAGCGAAAATACCTTGCTAAAGATTTGAAAAACTGTGGAACATGAAAGTGATGGCTATACCAATTATAATTGGTGCCGTTGGTACAGTCACCAAAGGATTGGTAAAAAGACTGGAGGACCTGTAAATAATAGAACAGGTGGAGAATATCAAAAGTACAACATTATTGAGATCGGCCAGAATACTGAGAAGAGTCCTGGAGACTTGAGGAGGCTTGCTGTCACTCAAACACCAGTGACAGAACATCAGCTAAAATGACATCAAAAACTTTCAAGGAGTGAATTTGGCATAGAAAAATGTACCGTGCTCGTCATGAAAAGTGGCAAACGACATATGACTGACGGAATGGAACTACCAAATCAAGACAGAATTAGAACGCTCGAAGAAAAGGAAACCTACAAATACTTGGGCATCTTGGAGGCTGACACCATCAAACAAGTACAAATGAAAGACAAGATCCGAAAAGAATATCTCAGGAGAACGCGAAAACTACTCGAGACAAAACTCACCAGCAGAAACCTCATCAAAGGAATAAATACTTGGGCTGTGTCCCAAGTCAGATACTCGGGACCCTTTCTCAAGTGGACCAGAGAGGAACCTAAACAAAAGGACCAAAGAACAAGGAAACTAATGACCATGCATAAGACATTACACCCCAGAGACGACGTTGACAGACTATATGTATCTAAAAAAGAGGGAGGAAGAGGACTTGCCAGCATCGAAGACACCGTTGACGCATCCATACAACGGCTCGAAGACTACATAGAAAAACACGAACGAGGACTAATTACAACCATCAGAAACGATACCGACAACACGATAGACGAAAGAGTGACAACGACTAGGAAACAAAAATGGGAAGGAAAACAACTCTATGGCCGCTTTAAACGTCTAATAAACAACATCTCACACGACAAAACCTGGACCTAGCTAAGAAAAGGAAACTTTGAGAAACGGAATCCCTCATAATAGCAGCACAGGACAACGCCATAAGAACCAATCATATCAAAGCGAGGAAAGATAAGACGTAACAAAACAGTAAATGTAGGCTATGCGGTGACAGAGACGAAACGATCAATCACATAATAAGCGAATGCAGCAAATTAGCACAGAAGGAGTATAAGGCGAGACACAACTGGGTCGGCAAGGTGGTCCACAGGGAAATGTGCAGGAAATTTCAATTCGACCATACAAACAAATGGTATATGCACAACCCAGCACCTGTCCTAGAAAATGACACGCATAAACTCCTATGGGACTTTAACATACACACGGATCACTTAACCCCGACCAGAAGACTAGACCTCATAATAATCAACAAAAAAAAAGAAAATTTGTAAAATTGTCGACTTGGCTGTCCCGGCGGACCACAGAATAAATCTGAAGGAAAGTGAAAAGAAATAATTCTTACTAGAGAATTGAAAAAGCTGTGGAACATGAAAGTAACGATTGTGCCAATTGTGATTGGTGCGTTAGGCACAATAACTAAAGGATTATTAAAAGGCCTCGAAGACTTGGAAATTGGCCGACGGGTAGAGACTATCCAAAGGACAGCATTGCTAAGAACGGCCAGAATCCTGAGACGAGTCCTGGAGACTTGAGGAGACTTGCTGTCACTCAAACTCCAGTGTACAACCATCAGTTAACACTGATGTGAAAAACTCTAAAGGAGTATAATAATAATAATAATAATAATAATAATAATAATAATAATAATAATGTTGGCCTAACAAAGAAATTTCTTGTAACTCAGTAATGTGGCCAAACTGCAGATAAATTATAGAATGATTTATATTCATGAATTTTGTGTCTTGAAAAAGCAACATATAAACAGATAATAATACGTTTCATCTTCATAATAACAGAAATTTATTATTACTTTGCTGTGAGTCAAGGTTGATTAGCATATATATATATTATATATATATAATCACGCAATGATTTAAACATAAGATTACGTACATATATGCATTTTAAAATTAATTCTAACAGTTTTTTTACTACACACACACACACACACACACACACACACACACACACACACATATATATATATATATATATATATATATATATAAAGAAAGAAAGAAAGTGCGTAAGATTAAAAACGAATTTTAAAATGAATTTCAAAACCTGATTTTATAGAACAATTCGCTTATGGATTAGTCAAAGAATAAAAATTCAGTTTTTACATTTATTTCCTTATCCGATTTAATATGATTTTAAAGCTATTTTACAATATGAGTCAGGCTATCTTGAATATTAAATACTGTTACAGAAAGGCTGCTAGACCAACATTAGTTGTCAGTTTATATATTTTTGATATATGTAATTTCAAAATGTTTTACCTTAGAATATATTGTTTTATGTAACTAGGAAAATGTGTTTGCTTTAGATTCATTCAAACATTTCAAAGAAGAAAAAAATGCAAATGATGTGGATCTATACATTCGGTCTTATGAACTGAAACCGAGAGGAAATTGATTTAATTCTATCATCTTTATCAACATTATTATATTAGTCAATTATTGTGGTATCATTTCTCACCATTAAGTCTTTAATCCTTGTTGAAATGTCCACACTTGCCATAAATATCATTTTCGTTTTGCTTTTTCTGATTTACAAACAAAATATAATTAACAAAAAGCATTACACAATAGAACATAAATTTCTTAAAGTGAGTTTTACTACGAAGTCGAACTGGATATCTTTTTATTTGATTAGCTCCTTAGTTGTTATAAAGTTTACCTTTTTTATTTTTCTAGGAAACCAGATCTAAAGATATTCAGTCACTGAGCTGCCAAACTTGGTTCAGAGCAGCAGTAATCTGATGCATTTATGAAGAGGTTCGGTCATATAAACTTGATGACGTTTTAAAGTGGTTCTGGACTCAACAACCAGCTAATCCATGGGAGGTCGAGGCAAGGCCATATAGATCTTCTGATTGTCAACACCAGCGGCTATATTTCTTTAAAAAAAAGAAGAGGGTGTAGTTCAAGAGAAAGAAATAGGTGGCTATCTAGCTTACAACCTAACCAAGTATATCCATTAAAGGCAAAGTAGTACCCAAATGAGTTCTTTTGATCTAGCACTTGAAGTAGGCACTGTTGGTATATAGCAAGAACGAAAAGCCCATTTTTTTGTTTTTGTTTCTTCTCTTAACCAATTCGTGCGCTTGTTTCGTCCTCCCATACCCTACTCTTCCCTGTCCACTTCTAGATCTCTTGTCTCTTGTCTCCTGCTTCTTCTCAACGACATGTTATTCTTGGGCGTTTCAATGAGAAGTGGTGCGGATCAAGTGGCTGGCTACTCACTGAGATATATTTGCCTCCAGGTGTACCAGCGTTGAATTCTGGACTTCAGCTCAACACTCGGTCAACGAGAATCATTTTTGTCATCTTTGTACATCTTTTACACAATGGATTCTTGCTGGACGACGCATCGAATTTATATTGTTAATGGATTTAGTACAGCTATCACTTCTTGTTAACTGTTTAAAGGATTATGGTTGAGTAGAAAGCCATTTTCTCATTTTAAAAAGCCGAAAACCTTCGATCAAATATAAATCTATGATTATATTTCAAGTATCAGTCCAAAGAAATAGATTCGCTTAAAAGAATATTTGCGTTAAATGTTGTATCACAGCATTTTTGAAAAATTGAAGCTAATTGAAAACATTTTAATGTTATGATATCACACGAATAAAAGAAAAAAAATTCAAAAATAGAACTAAAATTATGCCAGAATTTTGTCAAGCGAAATAATATTTTGAAATATTCGTAAAATATATCGTAAAATTTCATCTTTAAAATCTTAACCCAAAATAAAATTATTTTCCCTAAATAATTTGCTTGGATTTTTCTTGTCACGTTTGGACTAGAAAAATCAGGACATTCTGTATATAACCAATATTCACATTTATTTCAGTTTGTTTCATTCATGAAAATTTGCAAATGATTCCTTCTGCACACATTTCGATACACCTCACTGTCTGTGCAAGGTATGTGGATACTTTCATGTTTTTTAATACATTTTATATAAGATGTTTTCCTTATTATAAGTTTATGTTTTTTATCTAACCAAATAAAGAAGTTTGTGTAATGTTTTATGTAAACAAGACTTTTCGTCGGTGCTGAAGAAAATTTTTATTTAAAGATAAGTTTTGCTTATTTTTTTCCTGTAACTCTTTCACTGATTTTTTTTTATATATTCATGTCTTCCGACATGGATTGAATGTATATGCATATCGAAATTCTTTGATAAATCAACTTATTTGCATTTTAGAATAGATCTTAGACAATTTCATGCAATTTTGTGGGATATTAATTAAATTACTTCGATAATTGCAAGTGTATTAATGTTCTTTTTCAGTCAAGCTTAAAATTGCATTTTTTTCTGGGCAACATCAATCATTTATGTATATACTATCATATTTCTATTCATTTATGACAATTTTTCTTCTACTTAGGATCGAACCCTGATTCCCCAGCCTTCAAACTGAAATGATATGCCTCTTGCTTCTTTTCGTGATATAAAATCATAGCAATTAAATAGTAAAATTAAAGCAAGATAGAAATTTAAAATATCAAATCAAAAAATAGTAAATTTATAAAATTATAATTATTTTGATATTGTTGTAATCGCCTGCTCTTTTGACTAACTTGAACATAAACAACTTATGACAGGGGACAAGAAAAACACGTGTGAACAAAACAATAATGATTTATTTAGTTACCATGTTACATTCTGATTTCACCCACCACTGACAAACAATTCAACTTCCAGCGTGAAAGAGTTACTTTCTTTTTGTCCCTAACATCTTTTCTTCTTCTTTTTAGTTTGATATTAAGTTTTGTGTTAGAGGTTTACTTGTTGCTGTTTGACTGAACTTGGTCGTATTCTGAACTGCAAATTTTCATCTCTTGCAGTGTAAGTCTATACTCCACGTTTTTGCTGTTTTGTTTTCCAAAATTTCCCCGAAGCAAATCAAAAGTGTCTAATAATGAAATGCTGAGTGGAAAATGTAACCTTCGGTTAGTGAATATTTCAAGTTTATAAAAGTGTAGCTGGTTTGTATGCCATACCTAAGTGGAAGATTGTACGCTGATATCGTAAGTGACGTTTCCAATTTGGCTTGTATCCACTTCTCTGCACCATTTCAGTATTCGATGGCTAAAACTTGTTGGCCTGATTTGGAGTGCTCTCTAAAAGGTATCCACAGACCCATCAACTTTTCCATTTGATAGTGGATGAAATGGTGGTAGGCGTATGTGTTTTTCTTGCAGAAATCTGAAAATTTCACAGAGCAGTGCCATTGTCAAAGACTTGAGTATCTGGGACTTCGAATCAGTTGAAAATGTGCTATAATTTCAGAATGGTTTTCTCAGGGGTGATGAGGCTCATCTGAAAACTTTCAGGCCATTTACTCTAAGCATCCACTAGTAGCACAAATCATTTTCCATCGATAAGTCCGGCGAAATCAATATAAAGAGGTGACGAGGGGGAATCCGGGACAAGAAAAGAGTTTCGATTTTTTTAGGGATTTGGCAGCCTACTAACATTTTGTACAGTAATGAACAAAATCTTTTAATCGTTTGTCCATATTTGGCCAATAGACATAACCAGGGGCCAAAGCCTTCATGAGACTAATGCCTTGATGTCTACTATGAAATTGTTTTAGGACCCTATTTTGTGAGTGCAAAAGAGCAATCATATGTTACCCCAAAAAGAAAACAACTATCTACTTTTGACAATGTAGATTTCCGATGGTAAAGTAGTTGAATATCTTTGTTCGGACATTTCTGGGGCCATTTTATACGATGCAAGAAGCGATTAAGATGCTGTGGCTTCCTGGATCATATTTGAAGTGACAGGCAGTAATCTTACAGTAGCTATAAGCACTGAAATAATCGCTGGTCCCACTGTTACTGACGCGATGACAGAGTCTTCAGGTAAATTCTGGTGTTCATTCATAAGACCCGGCAAAGAATCTGCCTATAACTTTTTGATTAATACTTCATTGAAAACTCATAATCCAATAACATTGTGGCCCATCTTTATAACCGATTTGTAGTATAAACAGAAATCCCTTTTTTGACCTGGAAATGTTAACCAGGGGTTTTGGACCAATAATCAAGCTAAATTTACGTTCATAAAGATACTAGATCGACACCACGAAAACCATATTGCTGAATCCGTTCAAAGATAGAGAATAACCTATTTAAATGTTATCCTGAGTTTTACTTGCAGTAATGATATCCTTAATAAATGCTGTAGTTCGAGTTAAACCAGCATCCATCACCAGCTGAAATAAAGCCGATTCTGACTTAACGCCAAAAATAAGTCGATTGTAACGAAATAAGTCTTTATGGGTGTTGATTGTCAGCAATTCCTTCGAATTCTCATCAACTTTTATTTGTAAAAAGGCATTAAATTAATCAATCTTCGCAAAACAAGTTTCCCCATTAAGTTTTGTGAAAATATATCCTGATATGGGTAACGGCTAGTGATGTTCATCAAAGGAGTCATTTAAACATCTGAAAAAATCTACACATATACGAACTTTGCCGCTTGCTTCAACAATAGGAGCTGCTCAAGCAGAGTAATTTGTTGGTAGAATTACTTCAGCTTGTTGGAGGCAATTTGAATCCTTTTCAGTCAAGATTGGCCCAATGAACAGAGTCGTTGGACTCAAAAAATGGCATCATATCTGTTTTTAGAGTGGCTTTGACTTGGGTGCAAAACCCCAAATTCTCCGTGAAAACTTCACTGAAGTTCATTTTGAGAGAATTTGCAAAGTAGTTTTAATCTTGGAAACTGAAAGAAGAAAAAAATGGGTTAAACACAATATTGAGTGGCACAGAGTTAAGATCCAATGTATCTATCCTGTCAAGACCAGTCAAATAGTGACCAGAGTTTGTGACGTAACATTTACCTGAGAACTTTTTCTCAGAAAAACCAACATTGCATATCAACTCACCGGATAGCCGAATTTCATCACCAGATACATTCCGAGTAAAATGTCATTCGTTTTTGATAAGAAGACTTTGAAGTAGAATTGGAAGATTTAACTTCCGAGAGGCCACATTTTCATTTGTCCTCTTTTGTGACATAACTGACATTTATGTTTTTTTGTACGTACAGAAATGAGAATAACAGCAATTAGCAAAAAGGCAACATACAAAAGGAGGAGTTTTCTTTGACAAGCATGATGAATTTTCCTTTACATGGATGTTGCTGTGGATGCATTTGTTGTTGTGGAACTATTATTTTATCCTTTTTAAGTTTTAAGTCTTTCGCATTCAACAGTGATAACTTTCACTGTTATGTTTTTGTCCTGATCCAGTTTTGATTATAGCCGCGTTCGTATATCAGAGTCATTTAGAGATTTAAGGCCAGTGATGAGGATAATGAAACATTTAAATTAATCTTCAGTTAATTTGCAAAGTTGGAATTGCTTACATTTACAATTAACGGAGTTGCTAAAGTTACGTAGTCGTCCGACTCGCTTTTCCTTATTTTTAAACAGTTGTTTCTGATGTGAAGAAGAGACTGCTGAATATCGAAAATTTCGGTTGATTGATCAAGAATTTCCGTGAACGTTAAATCCGTGGGCAATTTAGACAGAATAAAATGTGTGAAATGTTCGTATTCTTTTAGATTCTAAAAGTCTTTTGCATGAAAAGTCAACTTCAAAAGTGTCCTTCAACTTTGGAACGCTGAAGAAAAAATGACATCATTAGAAGGATTGTACTCAAACAGCGATATAGAGTTTGCCTGAAAATTGACAGAACTGTTTTCGGTTAAATTTGCTGAGCAGCCAGTTGAATTTAAAATTGCTGTATCAGTGCTGATATCGACATTTCTAAAACTGTTCTGGCTGTTGATACTAAATCAGTTTTAACTCATCTAACGAAACTGCCATATTTTTGTGGAAAAATATGTGAAAGAATTTTAAGATAAATTTCACACACCAGAACAGGTCAAGTATTCTAATCGCCAAATCTATACGTTTGACTTGCTTTTAACCGTGTAACGTGAGCAAGAAACGATTGACAGAGGTTATGAAAACATGTGTAAAAAACAATAATGATTTATTTGTCCTAGATGTGATTGCCCTAATCGAGGAGGTACTCTTGAAAATTCTTAAAGCTCGGACAGGAGCTAAGATGAGACAAGCAGGAGAGAAATCAAAGCCTTCAAAACCAAACATCTCAAAGGAAGAAAGACTGACCCTCAAATTGTTACATAGTGATGAAAAAATCATAATCTTACCAGCAGACAAAGGCAATGCAGCTGTAGTAATAATGGATTACGTGGAATACTCCAATAAAATGGCAGACTTGATTTCCAATGGTGGCTACTATAAAGTAAAAAAAAAGACCCGATACTGAAGATGGAAAAGAAGGCGAGACATGCCACCCACTAAAAGTAAGGCTAGAGGAATATCGAAATATCAGATATGTCTGACCATATATGTAAATAAAAGGGAAACCATTTGCCCTTAAGGGATGAAGTTAAAATAATTGATTGGGAAGAACTCTGGAGAATAAGACGTCTTAAAGAAGCTGCGCATATGTTGGGCTACAATGACCTGTTGAGTAGATCAAGTATAGAGATAAAGACGATTTGGGAATCATTAATCAAAAAGGTTCGATGAACAAAAAATGCGATATGAGCTAAGGTAAAATGTTGTACCCGATAGTATTGAGTAGTATCGGTTGATAAAGATATTAGATTTATAAATCCAAAGAAATCACTCTCATTTGCCCAGCAGGACAGATGGCGTAGTGGATAAGGCGTTGGGTTGAAATGTGCTTCTGAGTGAAATCTATCAGCAGATTCAATCCCACCAACAGGTAAGATAACAAATGGTACTTTCTATAGCTTAGCACTTGTACCAGGCTATGGTTAACGGAAAAAGAAAAATCTTCCCCCGTGAATGAATAAATAAAGGGTTATGTGAAGGAGTCCGATATGAAACACTTAAAGAAGCCGAAGGACTTATCGGTCGAAACGTTGTAAGAATGAAGATGAAGACAATAGTCCGAATATTCTGAGTGATAAGAATGATTTACATAGTCGCTCTGTTACATTCTGATGTCACATCCTAAAGGCTAAGAACTCAACTCTTTTTTCCTCTCTTAAGAGAGTTATTTCTATTTCTATTTTGTCCCTAAGAAACCTAGAGCTTCAAAAAGGCAAAAATTGGATTGAAAATAACACAAACAGAAAAATATCGAAATATGATTTTTTTGTCTTTTGTATTCAAAATCTGGGAACTTTTTTTTAAGTTGAAAGCGAAGCAAACTATTCTCACAACTGTATAATGTGTAATTCCGTTTTTAAGGAAATATACTCCATGTTCACTGGCAAATAACACTTCCTATTGCCATAACAATGGAAATGCTCATCACTCTGTAGTGTGAACATAGTATATAATTAATTTGTAGGTATTTTAGTAACATAGGAAATGTTCCATCTTAAGTGCGGCCAAAAGAAAAAAAAGTTCCTGATAAAAGAATTCATGAGTACACACATGTATCATATATGCACACAGACATACACACACACGCGCGCGCGCTCGCTCGCTCATATATATATATATATATATGTGTGTGTGTGTATGTGTGTGCATGCGCGCGAGGAGGTGATCTTTATTCTTGGTAAGACAACCAAACTAGAAGAAGGATAAACTCTTAATTCAAAACCCAAGAAGTGTTGATCGAAGAATCTATAACACATTGGTGAACAACATTTCTGTAAAGTGCGTTTAGTACTTCACAAGAAATGAATCTCCTGTGTGGTTCACTTTCTAAGCTTCAACTTAATCGTCGTCACCGAATCAATGAACTTTTATTACTATTATTATTACGTCTATGGATGTGTGTATGTTCATTTATATATTTTTATATGTGTATATATATGTACATGCATCTCTCTCTCTCTCTATATATATATATATGAATGTTTGTATGTATGTGTGTGCGTGCGTGCAACTTAATTATGCTACTTTTACCATGTTACTCAATACAATGCCGTATGATCGAGTATTCAACGATTAAATGAATAGCAGCCGGATGAAGAATAAGATTTGTCAAAGGCCAATAGACTCCTTTTTAACGTAGGTGACAATCTTGCATACATGTGCCATAAAAGCAAGATTTTTTTTAATGTAGAGTGAAAACTCTACTTTGAGTAGAGTTTTCACTTGAGTTTTGCTAAATCTGATCATCATCTAAATTTTCATTCTTTACTCGAAAAGTGGTTTTGGTGCACTTCAAACCCAAATCACTTTAAATACATATAGCACGGGCATCTTCTTGTAAGCTTTTGTCTTTTTTGTCTTTTTTTTTATTTGTAAGCCTCTGTATTTCGACTGTAGATTTTACAAAACTTTACATATCCAATTTTCAAGTGGTAATGTCCCAAATGGACAGAGAAGATCTGTTCAATTCAATATTGTTGCAATCATTAAAACAAGAACAAAAAATACTAAACAATGATTAAGGTTCGCAGTTCATCGAAACAATTCACCAATATCTTTGGCATCTAAATTGCATGATGGAAAGTAAAGACTCCTTGACTGTAAGGACAATGATAGAATTGCTCTAAAAGTGCGTGAGTTTTCAGGCTATGACATTAACATCGAAGGTTTCTCTGATAGCAATCAGTTCGACGCAGGTCAATTCATAGAACTATCCTCTTAGGTTATACGTTTATCTCGTTAACGAAAAAGGAAGAGTTAGTGTAGACTTCGCTATTAAATCCCCAATAGTTAAGTACCTTCATGATTTTCCCAGTGGAAAATCTGAGAATCTTTTATATCTATCTCTTCCTTAACAAATTAATTTTTTTCAACATGCTTATACCCCAAACATGGACTAAAATAGTAGATTTCTTGATGGGGTAAATATCTTAGTAGTGAGGGAATTTGATGTCTGGATATGTGTTGATTCGCAAGGAATTGGTAACTCCAAAAACAATGACCTGCAGCTCTTACAGCTGTGTAATCAGTTGGAATTGATCATCGGAAACATTTAGTTTCAGCAAAAGGATAAGTATAAAGGTAATTGATCGAATTCCTTGCACTTGATCGATTATGATAATGCAATTGTCCTAAAAACGTGACCTACAGACTATCGGAATTGAGATATGCATATTGCTGAAGCGACCGGTATCTTATCAAAGCAAAAAGACGCTATCGTCATCGCAAAAGTCGTCCCAAAATACTTATTCACCAAAATTTAAATGTCTCAAAACGAAAATCTCTTCACATAGTCATGAAACTTCTCCGACTGGTTTACTGTCAGCGAAGGTGACAAGCTTTTAGTATCGACCCTTTTACCTACGCCTATCGCCCGGACAGCGCCAAGTGTATTGCTAGTATTAGGTCGGACAATGTTTTATTTCGGGATGTCATTCAACCACAAATGAACCGGAAAAACCATGACACAGAGATTTTCGAACAAACCGAAAATGAAGACAACACGAAATGCACAATTTAGAATATAAATCATTTTATTATCAACCCAAAAAATAAAGGGATGTATGCGAAGTAAAATAGTCTTAGCAACAAAAATAAAAATAACAAGCTTGTATGTCTAAGCAATCGATATAATGAAACTGTTAGAAACAAGTTTGATATTCTTCAGGGGACATCTTAAAGACATACTCCAAATGACGAATGTGAAAACTTTGTTACTACCCATGTAGAAGTATCAGCTGGGTGCAAATCAACCAAACCAAGAGACATATGTTGAGTTTCCTGGGAGTCAATCGCAGAGAAACGAGATAACACAAAAAATCAACCTTACTTAATGAAAATACTTAACAATTACCAATGTGCAGAAACTTAAGAAAGTCCAGCGAGAGCTGACACATACCAAAAAGAAGGCCAAATCAATGAAATCCTATTCGATGGAAGATAAACAATCACGATTAGCATGGAAATGAAATTAACGGAAGGAAAAACTAAAAACTACCAGCCAAGAAGAAAGAATACAGAAGAGGAAAGAACATTTCAAGAATCTGCAAGGAAAACATCCTGAAATTACAGAAATATCTACTAAAGAAATTATTAATGGCCAAGTAGATACCTATCTAGGACAGTAAACGGAGGAATAATTTGAAGCAGTACTGAAAAAATTGAAATTCTGAAAAGTTGCAAACTTCGACAAAATACTCCCTGAAGAATGTAAAACAAGAAAATTTAACGACATATTTCTTCGATTATGCAACACGGTATATATAAACAAAACCCAATAGAGGAATGGAAAAAGGCTGCATCCTCCTCTTCTCCACGAAAGGTGACATCAGAATCACTAAGAACGACATAGGTAAAACTCTTACTTCAATAGTTTATAATGCCTTGCTTCTAAATCGTATCTGACCTGAAGTTGAGAAAATTCTTAGGAAAAAATCATAACGGCTTTCAAAGAAATCGATTCATGTCACAGATTGTGACTATCCATCGAATCATCGGAGTACAAGAAAAAACCTTGAAGCAACACTTTGTCACGTGAAAGGCTTTAATGAGAGCTACAAGAATATTGATATGATCCACTATCTCACCAATAAAATGTCTGTTAACGATTGTAATGGTTAATCAACAGCAATATGTCAAGAATTGTAATTATTGTTAACATTATGGTAATTCTCTAAAGTTTTTGTTTCCTGTTGGTTACAATATTATTAGCAGCAGCAGATGTTCTAAGCTAGATGTCACCTCAATTGAAACAGAGAAAATTTGTTCTTTGAATTCACAGTAACAGTGTAGAAGTACGACAGAGCGGACGCATTCAAACTTTAGTTAGAAGCCCTAATAGATAGAGTCTTCGTTAGAAACTGTGAAAGACAGTTTGAAAACTCACTGGCCTGAATTATCAAAAGATTAATAAACGTGAGAACCAAACAATAAATGTGCATTTGTTCATTTCTTTCATCGCTTTCGAGCAAGTGAGAACTTTTGAGAGATCCGTTATCTAACAGTTTTAGAAAAATTCGTTTTCGTCTAATCTCGTTGATGAAATTTCAAATTGATAAAATCCACACTTGGAGTTATTTCCCTTGGACAGACATTTAAACGTATAGAAATGTCATCGTAATCGGATTAAGAACAAACTCAGACCCAACATTTTTTTCTCCTTGCAAGTTTTTCACGCCAGTTTAAGCTGGTGTTTTTTTCTCTGAAGTTTGAGTGACATCAAGCCTCCTCACATCTGGAATCTGCGTCACAGCATGTCTTATTAACTCCCCCAAGGCTCTTTTAAGTATCTTTACCGATATCCGCAGTGCCGTAGTCTGGATAGTCTTAATTCTCGCCCAATTTTGAGTTCCCCTATTATTATTATTATTATTATACTCCTTGCAAGTTCCTCACGCAAGCCTTAGCTGATGGTCTTCCACTGATATCTTAATGATAGCAAAACTCTTCAGGTCTAAAGGACCCTTTTCAGTATACTAGCCGATCTTAACAACGTGGTACTTTTGATGGTCTCGATTCATCCTTCGATTTCCAATCCTTTGGGGACTATCTCAAGCGCATGGTCACTCTCAAGTTCCACAGCTTTCTTAGTACTTGTTTCTTTTTTTATTATTATTTTCACTCGGTGATCTGCCGAAACAGCAAGTTCTCTTTTTTTTTTTTTTTTAATTTTCATTTGGTCTGGTCTTCTGGCCAGAATTAGGTGATCCGTTTGAATGTCAAAATCCTTGAGAATTTTATGATGGTCAAATTTCAATTTCTAACTCGTTTCCCACACACTCTTTTTTGCACTAGTTTTCTACATTCACTTACGTAATTAATAATTTCGTCTTAATCACTACATAGCCTACACTCACTATTCTATTATGTATTATCTATTTTCGCTTTATCATAATTCGTCCTAATGGTGTTGTTTTGTGCTGTTGTTAGAATACATTCAGTTTTCTCTAAAGGTTTTCCTTCAGTAGCAAAATGTCCAAGTCTTGTCGTGTAAGATTTTGTTAGTTTGTCGCTTGAAATATCCTACAATTGTTTTTCTACTCATTTCTATTTCCTAATTATTGCTGTTCTATTTGTCCTTATGTTGTCAGTGTTGTTACTGGCCGCCATAATTAATCTTTCTTTGTTTTTTGTTTTTTAATGTTGTCTTCAAATCCTCGTATTGATGCAACGACGATGTTGGTGAGTCCTCATTTTCCTTCTTTTCCTGGCACATATAGTCTCTGTCATCTCTTGCATCCTTAACTTTCTTGTCCATCTGTCTGAGTTCTCCTCTTGTCCATTGCTGTAGTTTGGTCCCGAGTATCTTATAAGGAGGACAGCTCAGGTGCTTATTTTTTTGAGTTTACCTTGAGAAGGTTTCTCGTTAATCTTTTGTTATTTTTTGCTTATTTCATAGTGTCTGCTACCAATGTTCCCAAGTTCTTTTCATTTTATTCGAGCTTTCTGATAATAAAGATAAAATAACTGAACAAATACAACTGCCAAATCAAGAATTCTTTCTTGATTTGGTAGTTTTATTCTTTTAGTTATTTTATTACTATGTACTCCTTTATGAGTTTTTCACACGACCGTTAGCCAATGGTTCCCCACTGGAGTTTGAGCAACAGCAAGTTTCCTAAGAACTCTCCTCAGTATTCTGGCCGATCGCAGCAACAACTATTATTATTATAATTATTACCGAATTTCATACTTGGAAATTGCTTTTATTTTGTAAGCTAAAGCACTTTAACGGTACTGCGCTAACAGAAGTCTCATAACATTGTGCAATTTTTGCTGTGTTATGATGACGTTATAAAATCGGTTCATTATTTATCCAAATTATCTTATAGATAATTAGAATAAATAACAGATTAAATAACGTAAATTATTACTCACAATTAATGGTACAGTAAAATCTCTGCCCTTTCCTCCTTCGTTTATATATATATTACTAATTATGATATTACTAATAGTAATATTATTACCCGTACTAATATTACAAAAACTACGAACAACACCAACAACAACTACAACTACAACTATAATAATAATAATATGATGATGTGCAGCATTGTCACCAGCCTTATCCTAATTACCGATACTTCTCAGTATCACAAATATCCGCTATAGAATTACCGTAATGAGGATTATCAAATCCATAGTTTCCATGAGGAGCAAAGATAGCAGATAGTCTGCTGCATCAGCTGGCTGTCACGTGACACTGACGCTCGAATCTGGGGTTGATCAGATTGCACATCTTAATTAATCAGCTTCATTTTGTTGGTAACAACCCAGAAGGTGGTGGACTATTTCTTGAAACAAGGGAAATAGTATTTCTATCTTATCACCACTTTTCATTGTTCATTTGTATCTCTTCATTGCTTGTTGTTTTCATGAAATCCTTTTCACACTAACATTTTTCATATTTTTATTACTATCATCTTAATCAACTTTGCTCCCTTTCTCTTTGCTTTCACTTCTTCTTTTCTTTTCCTTTTTTTTCCTTTTTTTATATATTTTTCTGATAATCACTTACTCTCTCTTTAGTTTCTTCTCTCTCCCATTTTAAACATTATCTCTATTTTCGCTCTATTCCACTGTGTTCCATTTCTCTAATCCTTGGTATTTTTCTCCATTAGTTTTTTCTCCCCATCTCTCTCTCTCTCTCTCTCTCTCTCTCTCTCTCTCTCTCTCTCTCTCTCTCTCTCTCATCTATCACTCTTTACCTCATGTTTCGTTACTTTCCATTATATTATTACTGTCTCCATTTGTCTTTTTTATCCAAATATTTCTCTCTTCGGTGTTTGGCTCAGAAATTACATCAATATAAGTATATTTCTACTAAGACTTAAATGATTTTCAACGTGAATAAAAAACCACGTTAATCATTTCAAACTCTCCGTTAAAAATGTTAAATAAATTAACTTCTAACAACATAGTCACCATGGATCTTTCTTACAGAAGCAAATTACTACGCGATTGAAAAAATCACCAAGACATCAAGAAATAATATGATTTTAATGAAATTTTCATTGTTCATTTATGAATTTTATGCATTAGTCATTTCATTAAAAAACTTGCCGATTTTCCTCATACTATGGTACTATTTAATCGGTAGGAGTATATGATATCGTATATACTTTCTGTATATCATAAAAACAACATTCTAAGGGTTTGCATGAAATAATAAGCAAAATTATAAACTGGGAGCTGTTGGACGAAAATAATACGCCAAATGTGAATATTAATTTTGAAAAATGTTTTGATAACTTTTAATTTTATGATTTTATAGAAAATATCATTTTCTTTTTTGATCATTTGGGATATAATTCTGAGTCGATATTTATTCTACTTAAAAAAGAGGACACCTTAATCTTGCCTTCGATTTTGACTCAATTTTATTCAATCACAGGATGAATCTGATTTTTTCATTAAATAAAGAATATTTTTACATATCGAAAAATGCAAATTTTAAAGCAAGAAACTGGGAGGTGTTTTTTAAAAAAAAATTTATCTACTTCTGAAATATAAAAATGTTCAACCAAATAAATATGGAAACCTACTGCAACAAACATTGATTAAGCAATTTTGAGTTTTTATCTTGTATTTAAATTGAATATTTAAGTAAAAATGCAAGAAAAAAAAAAGCGAAATATTGTTATAGAAATAGGAAATTTAAAAAGATAAAAATTAATATACTAGGGGTAATGAAAATTTATAGATTATGCCAGGCAATTTTCAGTCACTGAACTGAGCGAGTTAATCTATAAAGGAGCAAAATTAGTTAGGGATAAGAAAGGTTTCCCCAAGAAATCCGAAAAAATATAAAACCTGGATGCGAAATGAGGATAGAAGGATAAATAAAGAAACTGCGACAACAAGTGAAATTGATAAGTATGGCACAAGAACTTGACGGAATGAAAATATTCCAAAAAGACAGCCACAGACAAGTCTGATAATACAACTGGAAGAAATAAATCAAAAGATATTGGTGAAAGAAGGGAGACTCAAAAGGTACCGGGATAGGATCAAAGTTACAAACAAAACTGAACCTTCTAACAAAAACGAGAGAAAATTCAACCAATAAACTAATCCAGAGTCCACAAAGACAAATCACCAATTGGATGCAAAAGAAATAAAAGAATTTTGGAGTAAAATATGGAAACGGAAAACGATGACAGAAATTCTAAATGGATACATAACATGAAAAATGAATCGAAACAATATGAAGAAAGCTCAAAAATGAACATACACCTGGAATCGCAAAGAGATACACTCAAGAAAATTCCAAACTGAAAAACGCCGGATTACATGGGTTTTGATTTTAAAACTTCATACTCATCCACGACAGCTTGGCCCTGCAACTGAGTAGATACTTACAAGAAGCAAACATGCCTGAACGGATGACAAAAGGGAAAACTACTGATTTAGAAGGACCCCCCAAAAATGGAACCTCCCAGCAATTATAGACCAATAATGTGTTTAGATATGATGCAGAAAATCCAAACCGCACAGATAAGAGAAGAAATCTATTATTCACTTGTATGCTGCAGAGTATTTCCGGAATAACAAAAAGGATACTGGGTGGGGGGGAACAAAAGGAACCAACTTTATTTTGACCAGCATATCACCAAAGGATCGAAAACGAGGCGGAAAAATTATGCAATGGCATGGATTAACAATAAAAAGATCTATAATATAATACAGCAAAATTGGATAATAGTGTGCCTGAAAATATCGAAAATATCTGGCAAAATCATTAACTTCATAATGAATGCCAAGGAAAAAAGGAGAAAGGAATTGACCGTGGGAGGACAAATCCTGGCAGAGGTGAAAATCAATTGAGGCATCTTCCTGAAAGACTCTCTCTCGCCTTTACTATTCATTAGATTAATGATGCTCCTCAGCTACTTACTTAGAAAATACAGGGGTGGAGGCAATAAATTTACAAAATCACAAGAAAATATTAATCACGTTGTGTACGGGGATGATATCAAGATATCTTCAAAAAAGAAAAAATAACCCGAGATCCTGTTACAAACCATCAAAATATTCAACCAAGATATAGGAATGGAAATTGACATTGAAAAATGTGCTGTGTTGATAATGAAAAGTGGGAAAAGAGAAAGAGCAGAAGGAATAGAACTGCCAAATAAGGAAAGCATTAAAATGTAAAAACTATGGGATATTGCATTTTGAAAAATGGTATACACATGAAAACCAATAAGAGAAGCAAAAGAAGTAACTATTCTTTGTGACTTTGTGATCCAAACCGATAAAAAATTAAGAGCAATAGACGTGATAATGCGGTTAAGGATAATAAAAGAAAACATTTAATTGATTTGTAAGTTCCAACCGATAATAAACATTCCAGATAAAGAATAGGATAAAATAACAAAGTATAAATACCTGGAAATAGAAATCAAAAAATGAGCAACCTAAAAACTACCACAGTGCCAGTAATAGTGGGAGCACTGAGTAGGATCAAGAAAGGGACAGATAAACGCATTAACAAGATACCTGGTAGTATATGAAATACTAAAAATTGCACTTTGCAAAACTGCTCATCTCCTTAAAATAGAACAATCAATGTGATAGAAAAGCATCACCGAAAAGAGGCAACAAAAACTTTAACGCATAGAATACATTTAATCACTACATTGCCTCACGCTAGGTCTTGGGTAAAAACACGGTGAAGAAACCGAAAACCAAACTAAATATAACAATAAAAATAATGCGGAACAAGAAGGCAACAGTAATTGGTAATTAGTAATTGTAATTAGTGCACTTTGAACAATAGCCAAAGGCTTAGTAAGAGGGCTGGAGGAGTTGGAAATAAGAGGGCGGGCGGAGACCATCCAAAGTACAGCATTGTTGAGATCAGCCGGAATACTGAGAAGAGTCCCAGAAATCTGAGGAGACTTTCTATTAATCAGACTTTTGTGAAATACCATCAGCAAACGCTGGTGTGAAAAACTCGCAGGGAATGATATAATAATTCCATATTTTCCCTTTGCCTACAATATTTAATTTCTTTCTTGTTATATATAATATTCATTATTAGAAATGTTATTGTTACTGCTTTATGATGTCTCTAACAGATTCATAAATTTCAACTTTCTTTTTCAACAACCTTTTTTATTACTATAATTTTGCCCGGTGATCTATATTCTGTCATTTTTTACACACTTACTAAATAGATACTATAAACAAAATTTGCAACATTCGTTTGAGATATTCTTTTAATTACGTATATTGGTTAATGGTAAAATATCATGTTTTCTTATCTATTAGGTTTTATTTTTTTGTTTTTAGTAAGAAGTAACTATTCTTTGTGACTTTGTGATCCAATGCGAAAGCAATGACACCTACAAATTCTTTGCTTTCATTTACTTCAGAGTCTCAATTAAAATAATTTATAACCAGAGAAAAAATTTTATTCTGTTGTGAAAAATGAATTTCTGGTTATGTTAGAATTTAATTCTCCATTTAAGAAAACAGCATAAAATAATGAAATATGTTTATGAAAAGAAATTCAAAAGCATAAAAAATAAGTCATAGTCGAAATCTGCAATGATAGACAAGCTAGGAATTCATAAAGTTCAAAATAAAACACGAGTTTTATCAGTTTTAAATTTAACATGGCAATCTATTTCTATATTACTAAAATTATCATTAAATTTGTGTGTGTGTGTGTGTGTGTGTGTGTGTGTAAATAACTATCACTCAGCAAAAAAACATAAATCTTAGCAAAACTTTAACAATACCTTTAAAATACACAGACTTTGTGGATAAAGCGATTTCCAGTCCATTTTTCAACTGAATAATTTTATGGGGTCAGCATTTGTGCCGAACATCATTTTTTGATCATCCAAATTCTGTATATATAACGGAGATAACTATGTAATGCTATTTAGAATCCACCACTCTATCCTAAATGGAAGCATCAATACAATCATGGACCGCAGTTACAAAGGGAAGACAACGGGTTCACAGGTCGTTTAGTATAAATATGAATAAGAGATTTTTTCTTTTCTTTTCTTTTCTTTTCTTTTCTTTTCCTTTTTTTTTTTTTTTTTTTTTTTGTCATTCTGGTTTCTGGATAATTGTCATCTCAAAATCCAAGAGAATTTTCTTTCATTTCACTTCTGTGTGCATTACCATTTACCTTTTATCTGCAAAGTTAAAATTTATTTTATTTTTAGTTAAAATTATTTTACTCGTTTTTGAATTTTTCATACCAGCATTAACTGATGGTTCTCTACTGAAGTCTGAGTGACAGCAAGTCTCATTAAGTCTCCAGGACTCTTCTTAGTATTCTAGCTGATCTCAACAATGCAGTAGTTTGGATGGTCTTCACTCGTCTTTTTATTTCCAAGTCCTCTAGTCTCTGTACCAATCCTTTGGTGACTGTACCAGGCGCGTCAATTACAAGTTCCTTTTCCTTTCAGTTCTCTGGCAAGGTTTAGGTATTTATCTCTCTTTTCGCTTTCCTTTAGTTTTACCCCCTGGTCCACTATTCGGCAGGCTTTCTCTCTCCCTCTCTTTTCTTTTTTTTTTGTTGTTGTTGACTCTCACAAGATCTGATCGTTTGACCGAGATTAAGTGATCCGTTTGTATCTCAAAACCCCAAAGAATTTTGTGTGCCTCATTTTCTAGGATAGATTCTGGGTTGTGCAAGAAGTTTAAATTTGACCATATGAGCAAATGGTATATACCATTTGCTCATATGGTCAAATTTAAACTTCTTGCATACTTCCCAGTGGATCACCTTCCCCATCCAGTCGTGTCTACTCTTTTTTACCAATTTACTGCATTCGTTTATTATGGGGTTCAACGTTTCGTTTCTATCAAGACATAATCTACATCAGCTATTTTATTGCATCTTGACTTTTCTTGCTTTGTCATAAGTTGTCCTCATGGCGTTATTTAGTGCTGCTCTTAGAAGAGATTTAGTTTCTCGTAAGGTTTTCCTTTTTTATCTATATCCACGTTTTTCGTGTGAAGTTTTGCTTGTTTGTCGCTTGAAATGTCCATATAGTTCCTATTTTTGTTTTCTGGTTATTTTGTTCTGTTGATACTTCTGTTTTATTTCTAGTCGCTGCAAAATCAGCGTTCCACTGCGCTTTTTTATGTAGTCTTCGAATCGTCGTATTGATGCATCGACGCTATCTTTAATGTTGGCGAATATCCTCTTCCCCTCCTTTTCTTGGCACATACAGTTTTGTCTACGTCATCTCTCGGATGTGAGACCTCATGCATCGTCATGAGTTTTCTTGTTCTCTGGACCATTCGTTGAAGTTCTTCTCTCGTTCACTTTAACAATAGTCCTGAATATTTTTCAAAGAGGACAGTCCAAGTGCTTATCCCTTTGAAAAGATTTTTGCTACATAGTTTTGTTTCGAGTAGTTTTCTTGTTCATCTGAGGTATTCATTTTTATTTTTATTTCATCTCCGCTTGTTTGATGGTGTCCGTTTCCAGTATTCCCAAGTATTTCGACGTTTCCTTTTCTCCCTTAATTTAGTAGTTCTATTCCTTCCGTCATTTGCCGCTTTCCGCTCTTCATTTTTAACATGGCACACTTTTCTTTGCCAAATTCCATCCCTATATCCTGACAATATATCCTCACAGCCTGTATTAGGGTTTCCAATTATTATTATTATTATTATTATTATTATTATTATTATTATTACCAACAGAAATTCTTCCCAACTATAGCCGGATCAGTACTACTGAATGGTCGAACTTAACGTATGAAGAAAAAATTAGACACAAGGTTTTTTCGTGCTGTTTTGAACAAATCCTCAAAGTAACACCCTACAAAACAGCAGTTGTTTGGCTATTTACCTCCCATCTTACAAACCTTGATATTCTTGGTACTGCTGGGGAAGTAAGGACGTACTCACGAGTGACATTCTCGAATAGATTCCTACACATAGACATGCCAGTGTTGACCGACTAGCAAAATCTTACATTCATCACCTCTATTCAGACAGTGGAAGTAGTTAGAGAACACTCTTACCCAGAGCGATAACCGATTGAAACGGATGGAAAGTGAGAGAATAAAAAAAAATTCATTCTTTCGCTCCACCTTGAGAATGACGATGAAGTTTTAAATCAAAATCTTAGTTTGGAAAAGGTTTATAACACAAAGCGCTCAGACTCGTCTTGGATATGTTAAGATTTCTTCGGATTTTGATTACCAAAGCAAGGTGGAACTTTTCAACATAAATTCTTCTTCTTCTTCTTCTTCTTCTTCTTCTTCTTCTTCTTCTTCTTCTTCTTCTTCTTCTTCTTCTTCCCAGACATCCATATGTAATGTTACTGACCATAAAGTGAAACTTGTTTCCCTTTTCCTTCACGAAATATGAATTTATCTCTACCTTTTTATTCATAAACAGGACTTTCTTAATGATTTGGCTTCTTTGTTTTTATGGATTATCAATCTTAGTGGATTATTCAATGCTAAAGCCATCTTTGTAGAACAAAAGTGGTACTCTTTAAACTTTAACAGGAGGAATAAGGAGTTTCATACCTTTTGCAAGAGTATTATCCCCAAAATAAACGCAATAGCGTGACAGAGGTTTGAACTCCCTAACAGCGATGTCGTAGTCCAGCTCGTTAGCCACTACACTAGTGGGACTCACTCCTTTTTTAAATTTTCTTTGAGTATTTCATACATGCTCGCATATAAACACTTCAAAATACACGTACATATTCCAATATACGCATACATATTTTTAGTATCTTTGTTAATGAATACCGTACCGATGAGTGTTATATATAATGATTCTTTGTGCATTTGTAAATATATATATATATATATATATATATAGGGAAAGAGAGGGAGTGGGGAAAGAGGATAAAAGGTGGGAGAAGTATTTATATTTCTTAGTCTATACTTTAGAAACTTAATCCTACTTTTCAAAAACAAGCTTTCTTCTAGTGACACTTTCTTCTTTGTGAAAAGCTAAAGATGAGACGCGTATGTACGAAATAGAAACTCTTTAAAGGATAAAGGACAGATATAGAGAGATTCAGTGAAAGAAAAAGGTACAGATAATCTCAAATTAGCATAGGTTGCAAATATCTATTTGCAACAGACGGAAGCTTGTTATAACATTCGAGGTTTTAATTAATAATCAGTAGTTATATGAGAAAGCTCAAATGAATATCGACATGTCAGAGAGTGCAGCAACACATATAGAGAAAGAGGAGAGGTGTGTCAGTCGTTGTATTAAAACAATACTAGTGACATATTCATGAAGAGAACGACACTAATGACATTCCCCATTACTGAAAGAAAAACTCTCTGTGTGTGTGTGTGTGTGTGTGTGTGTGTGTGTGTGTGTGTGTGTGTGTGTGTGTGTGTGTGTGTGTGTGTGTGCACGCACGTGTGCATGTGTATATGCAAGGGAGAGCGAGAGAAAGTGAAAGAGAGAGAAATTATTGACCTAAACGTGGAAAATGGATGATACTTTTAAGAAAAAGACGAAATTCGAGAAAATAGCCAGACAGACGTCAGTATCAACTCCAACAAAATGATTGTTGCATAAATACCATCTTTGATGAAGGAACTCTGAAATCACTTTGTTTTCATCAGTACATATGTAAATCAAAATGTATATTTATCCTATAGATGCATTCATATTCGTCTGTATATTAAATTATACGAGTGTCATTGCATAATTTAATAGAAGTTACTTTTGCATATTTTTTTCATAATTGTGTCAGAATATTGCTTCAGCGCAATTCTTCTGAAGCTTGTGTGTCGTCAGTTTCATGGGAAAGAATTACACACCTCCAATCAAATTTGACACCTGTATTGCATCCAAATTATCGTCTGCTAAGTACCAGGGGAAATGTCCCTAATAGTATGCATGCAAAAACATCGTTGAGTGTCTGTAAAAGTATGTCTCTGTTTTTTGTTTTTTTGACTTTAGTTGTTGTTGCTTTAGCTTCTACTGATATTGTTTTTCATCTATCTATTTATATCAACTTATATATACGAATGTGGCTAATTATGCATCGACATATAAACTATTCAAACACTAATGCAATTTATTGGGTATTAAGTGCCTAATAAGTGATATGTAATCAATGATAACCGAAGATTTCTTGAAGGCAACCGATTTTCTCTGCTTTTACGAATCGGTTATGAGCTAGGAGGGAAATTCATTCCCCCCACCCCGCCCAAAGTTAAACTTCCTTGATATTTTCTTATCGTCCTGGGTTCTGCAATTCCGAAAATAAAATTTTACCAGCAGTAAACCAATTCACACTGTATTAGACATCCCCAACTAAAAAAATATAATATCTGGATTTAAATAGTAGACGTTTTCTTTGTTTAATGGCTTATCAACCTTCGTTGGTTATTTAATGCCAAAGCTCTGCTTCTTGAATAACAGCAGTGGTACTATTTAACCCATATCTGGATGGGATAAGTAGGTTCATGCCTTTTCCATGAGTATTAATCCAAAAGTGAACGTAATAGCATTATTGAGATTCGAACTCAGTCCAGCCATTACGTTACAGGGATTCCCACGTAAACTTTAAAGCCATTGATTTGTTCAATTTCAATAAATTTGGTATCATTTTGTAGAGCAATAATTGCATTGAAAATTACTTCCAACCCAAACAAAACTTGATTTCTATTCTCTTGTAGCCTTAAGCTATTAAACAATAAAATCAGGTTACGAACAAATATTTTCATTCGCACTTCACTTGATGCACTAGTTTTTAACAAGTTACCTGAATGACGGAAATAATCTTTATTTGGAAATCGGAAGAATCTCAAAGGAATTACTAGTCTTTGGATCGACTAATTTTAATAAACTTGGAATCATTTTGGATGATGATGATGATGATGATGATGATGATGATGATGATGATGATGATGATGATGATGATGATAAATTCATAAGATTTTTTTTTTATCTCGGGTAATAAATTAGACAATTGAAGATGCCATCAGATGGTTAAATATTGAATAATAATGATCAATACAAAAAAAGAGTATAATTTCATGCAACACAAACTCAGAAAATTGAATTAAAAGTTTATTTAGATAAATCATCAAAGTACAGGATCATGATATAATTCGACGATACACATCAATTATTTTATAACATTATTTTATAATATTTAAAAGTCAATTACGGAAATGTACAATTCAAATTGTGAACCCTAAAATCTTCACTGGTCATAATTAGATTTAATGTTGAGTTTATAACTTAGTTTTTATTTTAAAAAATATATCCATATTTACCTAAAAATAATTTAGTTATCATTTGCTAAAAAATCTTTATCCGAATCTTCATTACAACTGATATTTCGTTAAAATCTCCATTGTCGTCATCATTATCATTATCAGATTCACACTTCCAAGTTTTTGAGAACCATACATTTGCTAATAACCCGATTTTATTGTTTAATAGAACCCAAGGCAACAGGAAAATACAAATCAAGTTTAGTTTGGAGGGGGAAATAATTTTCTATATGATTGTTGCACTTGAAATGATTTCCTTAAACGTGAAAAATCATATCAAAAATATCTTCATTTCAAGTGGAATGGAAATTATTTCCACCTCCAAACTAAACTTGATTGGTATTTTCCTGTTGCCTTGGGTCCTATTAAACAATAAAATCATATCACATTGTAATTATTTATCGTAATGCATACATTTTTTCAAATCTTAAGTATTTTGTTCGCACTAATTTTTGATTGGTACATAAGACTTGAAAAATGTTTACAAATTTTTAATTTCTAAAAAAAAATATGTTCACGTCAGTTAAACAGAGCAAGGATAAGTTTTTGTCAATAAAGAACGAGTGGCACAGTTTTCAGAGAAATTAAAATACTCTTCGCTTCATTACGATAAGTAATAACAATGTGAAAAGATTCGCAAAAGTTTGGATCTATTGATTTGGACAAAATTCTGCATATTTTTCTATTTTATGGAAAAAAAAACTTTTCACTTTTGTTAATGATTACCAAAAGTAGAAGTAAAACATTTTTTAATGAAAATAAATAATTAAATATTTATAATGACGTTGCTATATTAATTTATCTACTTTCACTTTCACTCATTAAAAATTAGCAATATGAAAATATAATCAAAAAAAGTTAGGAAGAAATAAAAACTATATTTACTAAAGCAAAGAATACAACGCTTCCACTTGGTTTTATGCGGTCGCTTTAACGCACTTACTTTATAGATAAAAATATTAACCAAATATCCATAAATTCACGTTCAATTAAAAAGAAATACAATCAAAATCCTTTACGAACGTAAATTGTGATCTCACAGTAGCTTCCGGCGCTCCATCCCCAATAATTGACATTCGCTGCAAAATTATCTGATTGGAGGAAGTCTAATAAATATATCAAAAGTTAACAATAACATTTCAAACGTTTCTAATTTTCATAAAACTTACACATTTATAAATTAATTAAATCTCCATTTTATTTTGACCCAATACAATTAACAAAACAAACGCTGAGTAAAGAAAAAGAAAAGAAAAACTTAGGTTATTTAAAGATCGGATTGAAAATGAATAATAAAGCAATTATTTATCTCGATTAGATTTTATATATATTATATTATATATAATATATATATTATATATAATATTATATATATATCCAGTCAGCGTCCAAAGACAGTGGGTGTGAATTATTCGTCTGTAGAATGTTTGAGGAATATCATATAAATGTATGTGAGTGCTCGATGTATGGCTATTGTGACATATCTTTTTCCTTCAAGTTATATATAACAAAATCACATACAGAGCCTATACAGTGTAATTAGAAGGAAACTCAAACCTGGTTAAATTGTCATTATAAATTCATTTCACCAGAGAATATTACTATACTCTCCGTCTCGTCAATGACTTTACATGTTAGATTGAGGTTGAAAAACACGAAATGTGATTACAGTCTATATGTGTATGAACAAAAAAGGAAAGTCCTATATAAATTCTAATTCTCAGGCGCGGCATAGGGAGGTCAAAACAATAAGGTGTTAGAAACATAAGAAACCAGAACAGAGCGTTCTATAAATCGACCCATTTTTTATCAGACACATATAGACTATAAATCACATTTGCTGTTGTTCAAACCTCAAGTTAAACATGTATGGTCTTCTGAGGAGACAGAGAGTATAATGATATTCTCCGGCGAAATGAATTCATAATGCCAATTTTACCAGGTGTAAGTTTCTTTCTAATTGCACTATATTATATATATATATATATATATATATATATATATAATATATAATATATATATATATATATATATATATAAAGACTGCTCTATATATGACAATGATATCCAATCTGACGGCAAGAGAGAACTCAGTTATGGAGAGGTATTTAACTTGTGAACCTTTTAACATCTTAGAATTAAATCGCGACTTTTAGCAATCTTTTCTCATTCAGTGTTACCCCAAATGTTTTCCTTATGTTTGTATCATATATTTCATATACAATAATTAACTTAATATATATATATATATATAGTATATATATATATATATTATATATATATATATATATAGTGGGGAAATAAATATTCGTACATATGAAAAAATAATTTTTTTATCTTCAAACATAGCCTGAATAAAATTTCATATACATTTACTGTATAAGGATATATTAACACATATGTATAATAACTTACGTTACCCTTAATTTTACAGAAATTAAGGCCATTTATTCATTTTCATGAGTGAAAATATCGTACAGTACAACATTGTTGCAATATTTTTCTAGATGTTCTAATAATGCTATATGTACCCCATAGTTAG
>OY757933.1:23180870-23405870 GCA_963585895.1 Sepioteuthis lessoniana
ACACTTTGTTTGTTTTAACATTATTAATACTTAATAACAGTAACTGAATGATTCGTAACATAGAGAAGGTTTTGCTGAAAATATATATGAAGAATATACTTAAATGATACAATTTTCCAAAGGAAAAAAAAGAAATACATAAAAATTTAGAGAGGGAGGTAGAGAGATTGAGAGAATAAAAAAAACTAAAGAGAAAAATTGTTGAAACTGAGTGAATGTCATTGGTAGAAAAGAAGAGGAATTTGGAAAAAAATGAAGAAATAAAGAAGAAAGAAATCTATAAGAATGAAAGAGAGAAAAGAGATAGAGGAACAAAAAAGAAAACGAGAGAGAAAATTCGATACAGAAAACAATAGAGAGGATATGATATAAAAGGAGGAGTGTACAGAGGGAAAAAAAGAGGAAATGATAAGAAGAAATAAAACATTAACAGGAGAAAAAATATGAATGAAAAGAAAAGCAATAATCGTGAATATTCTTTAAAGAGTTGCAGAGTAAAGGAAAATAATTGAGAAAAAACAATCCTGCAATTAACTCGTCTTTTGCAACAAGAAGAGCAAATTCTCTTCAAATTTTGAATTAGTTTAGGTTCTTAAAATTCTGTTGGATTATAAACTCTTTTTAACGAATTTCTAAAGGTCGATGTTCGTCTTAAATAGAAAGGTACTCTTCTCAATTTTCTGCTTAGTCGGAAGCATTTTGCTGTATGATTTTCTAAAAGATATTTTATTCTTGTATTTTCTTTTGTATTTAATTTTCGTATTTTTTCTTGTATTTTACTTTTGTATTTTATTATTGTATTTTTCTTGCATTTATTTTTGTATTTTATTCTTGTATTTTATTTATGTATTTTATTTTTGTATATTTCTTGTATTTTAAATTTTGTATTTTCTTGTATTTATTTTTGTATTTTGTTTTTGTATTTAATTTTTGTATTTAATTTTTGTATTTTATTTGTGTATTTAATTTTTGTATTTTATTTTTGTATTCTATTTTTGTATTTTTTCTTGTATTTTTTTTGGGGGGGTTGTATTTTAATCTTCTATTTTATTTTTGTATTTTTTATTTCATTTTTGTAATTTATATGTGCAACTTATTCATATATTCCTCCAGTGAAAACTTCTTGGTCAATTCTTATAAAATATCGGGAGTAAAAACAAGATAATATATAATAGGTAAGAAGTTAGGTTACAAGGATCATTAAATAAGTTTCCAGACTTTTTTCGTATGGACACTTTTATTGATAGTACACACATGAAACCATAGTCCCCTTCGAAGTAATCTCCTCCAGCCACAATGCACTTGTTGTACCGTTCCAACAACTTCTGGAAGGCCCCATGGAAGTCCTCTTGTGTGAGTGTGTCAATGATCTTCGTCACAGCTTCTTTCATCTCCTCAATTGTCTCATAACGACAAACCCTAAGTTTTTCCTTGAGCTTAGGGAATAACCAAAAGTCACAGGGAGCAAGGTCTGGACTATAGGGAGGGCGAAGAACTGCCTTGATACCAATCTTGCTCAGTCTGTGACAAGGATGGAGTTGTGGACTGGTGCATTGTCCTGGTGGAAATGCCACTGACCCGATTTGAAGAGTGCTGGCCTCTTCCGACGGAATCTATTCCTGAACTCCCTTAAAACCTCAACATAGTATTCCTTGTTGACTGTCTGTCCAGTGGGAACCCAGTGCATGTAAATTATGCCAGTGCTGACAAAAAAAGGGATCATCAAAAGTTTGTCGTTGAATTTGCTCTGTCTGGCCTTCTTGGGTCTGGGAGAGACAGCATGCTTCCACTGTGAACTCTGTCACTTGGTCTCCGGGTCATAGCAATAGATCCAGCTTTCATCGCAAGTCACCAGAGCATCAAGAACTGCGGAATCTGAATTGATCAGCTCGACCATCTCCTTGCTGTCATGACAACGTCTTTCTTTCTGATCTTCTTTGAGCACCCTTGGGACAAACTTCGCGCAAATATTCCACATCTTCAGTTTCTCGCGAATAATTGTGTGTACAGTTCCCACACTGACATCAAACTGTGCACTTATTGTCTCTCTAGACACACAACGGTCCTTATCCATGAAATTCTTTATTTGACCAATCAACTCTGGTGTTCTGATTTCCTTACTCCTCCCACACCTCTCATCCCTCACAGACTCCCTACCTTCCTTGAATCTTTTATGCCACTCAAAAACTGATGCTCGATTTATGTAAGATGGTCGAAAAGCAGTCTGAAGCATTCCATACGTTTCTGTGGCATTTTTCCAAGTTTAAAACACAATTTTATTGCATATCGTTCTTCTAAAGTGTCCTCACGTCCAGATTGCATTTTTGAAATTCACCAGCTGTGACAATCAGGCTTTAGTAGGGTGTATTCCAATTGCTGCTGTAACTGTTCATTTGAGCCTGAAATAATAAAAATTGGTCAGTCATCTCATAAGATATATAGCAATAACATACTGAATGTTCAAGGGTCTATGACAATTTTAAATGCCTGTACAAAAAGCCCGGAAACTTATTAAAGGCACTTCGTACTTAATTCTCTAAGACAACTAATTTCATTGATAATTAAATACTAGATAAACATAAACAATTAATGCATGTCTTTGATTATGTACAACAGCAGCATCTGGGATGCTTCAAAGGCAGCTATAGCCAACTTGATGCCTTCCACCGCAAATATCTGATAAGTATTAATGGACTCCGATGGCCAAGCAATCTAATCTCCAACAAGACTGTTCAAAATGTGCCGCACTATTCTACTACCAACAAAGGTAGTGCAACTATGATGGTCCATATTTGTTCGTGTGTAACTGATGTCCGAAGAAACACCAGCACAAGAATCCCAGGAATTTTCTGTAATAGGGTCCAACAATTCCTTTCCAAGAATCAGCTGTCAACTTCTATGATAAGCTGTAGAGAGACCTCCAAAATGCAGGACTGGGAGCCCTAAAAACTGGCAAGCGGTTGAAGGAACTAAGGACCTTCGTAAAGCAAAGAATAGAGAAGCTTTAAATAAAGAAGGACTGAATGCAGCTGAAGAATGTTACAGATTTATACAATGGAAGTATGCAGTAAAACAAACAAACAAAATATATACAAAATTCGAATATCAAAATTTCTACCTTTTCTTAACAAATCTTTAACAAAAAATACAATGCGCCGAGTTTCTCAGTTTTACAGATTTTACGACCGTAATAATTATGAAATGAATTAAATTTCACATAAACAAGTATGCAGTAATGAGCATGTTTAGTTAATCATTTCGAAAAATAAAATATAATTTTCATATATTAAAAATCCTTTAAGTGAGATCTTCATCGGATAATATTATAATTACTAAATTAGTTCCCATATCAAAGAATTCCTTAAAATGGTTTTAAATTCCTTTTTCAACTCATGAAATGAATCTTTCAGCTATTTGTTGCGATAATTTTAATGTCATGAGAACAAAGTGACAGTCGAAAGGTTTACAATCATAACTCACAATTAGCTATTAACATCGATAGAGTTAAGGTACCTTTGACAAATACACGAATATTAATGCACTAATATTAATATTCGTTTATTTATCCGGTGACATAATGACTAAAATGCTGGAGTAAGCAAGTTTGAACGTCAGTCCTGCTTTCGGAAAAATATCTTTAAGAAAAGTATGAACCTCCTTCTCCTCAGTTACGAAATTACAAGGCGAAGTTTTTTCAGAATGAAATCAACCATTTCTCTTGTAATAATCTAATTTTTGTATACAAAATACACAGCAAATATGGCACATCGTAGTGAGATTTTGGTTTGCCCATTAATGTTCAACTGCTTTTATTTAAAGAATAAAATAATTTCCAATTCTGTTTGAAAATTGATAATAATGTGAGAAGATCTGAATCTCATCCCCATCAGTTGAAGGATACAAGGGAGGTAACTGTTAAATGTTAATCAGAAAATATTTCTCGTTTACAAAAGAAATAGACAGGTTCAACATTTTACAAAATACGAGGCGCCTTCAATAAGTTTCCAGACTTTTTTTGAAATATAAAATTGTTGTAGACTCTTGAACATTTAGTATGTTATTGCTATATATCATATGAGATGACTGACCAATTTTTATTATTTCAGGCTCAAATGAACAGTTACAGCAGCAATTGGAATACACCCTACTAAAGCCTGATTGTCACAGCTGGTGAATTTCAAAAATGCAATCTGGACGTGAGGACACTTTAGAAGAACGATATGCAATAAAATTGTGTTTTAAACTTGGAAAAAATGCCACAGAAACGTATGGAATGCTTCAGACTGCTTTTCGACCATCTTACATAAATCGAGCATCAGTTTTTGAGTGGCATAAAAGATTCAAGGAAGGTAGGGAGTCTGTGAGGGATGATGAGAGGTGTGGGAGGAGTAAGGAGTTGATTGGCCAAATAAAGAATCGTGTGTCTAGAGAGACAATAAGTGCACAGTTTGGTGTCAGTGTGGGAACTGTACACACAATTATTCGCGAGAAACTGAAGATGTGGAAGATTTGTGCGAAGTTTGTCCCAAGGGTGCCCAAAGAAGATCAGAAAGAAAGACGTTGTCATGACAGCAAGGAGATGGTCGAGCTGATCAATTCAGATTCCGCAGTTCTTGATGCTCTGGTGACCTGCGATGAAAGCTGGATCTATTGCTATGACCCGGAGACCAAGTGACAGAGTTCACAGTGGAAGCATGCTGTCTCTCCCAGACCCAAGAAGGCCAGACAGAGCAAATTCAACCTCAAACTTTTGATGATCCCTTTTTTTGTCAGCACTGGCATGATTTACATGCACTGGGTTCCCACTGGACAGACAGTCAACAAGGAATACTATGTTGAGGTTTTAAGGGAGTTCAGGAATAGATTCCGTCGGAAGAGGCCAGCACTCTTCAAATCGGGTCAGTGGCATTTCCACCAGGACAATGCACCAGTCCACAACTCCATCCTTGTCACGGACTATTTGACCAAGATGGGCATCAACACAGTTCTTCGCCCTCCCTATAGTCCAGACCTTGCTCCCTGAGACTTTTGGTTATTCTTAAGCTCAAGGAAAAACTGAGAGGCCGTCGTTATGAGACAATTGAGGAGATGAAAGAAGCTGTGACGAAGGTCATTGACACGCTCACACAAGAGGACTTCCATGGGGCCTTCCAGAAGTTGTTGGAACGGTACAATAAGTGTATTGCAGCTGGAGGAGATTACTTCGAAGGAGACTAGGGTTTCATGTGTGTACTATCAATAAAAGTGTCCATACGAAAAAAGTCTGGAAACCTATTAAATAACCCTTGTATATTTAAGATATTGACACCCACGATAGACAATTTGACAGAAAAATACTTATTTTATTGTTATAACTTATTTTTTATCATTAGGCTTTCGACAGTACCATTATCAGTTAAAGATGTCAAAGTCTACTCCCGTTGAGAAGATATTTAATTTGCTTTCCAGTCATGCCACGAGATTTTCGATCACGTTTCAAGAAGTGCTACCATCAATGAATGGGACAAAAACTTTGAAAAAATAGGATGTTTTAGCAAAAGTAAAAGATCTGAGAAACCATCAGTATCTGAAAGAAAAACAAAAGTCTGTTCGCACTAGTTACTAAAGTACTCTACATAAATCCACATATAGGAGAGATCAGTTGTTACAAATTCCACGCTAGGTTTCTTTTAGATTGTTGCACTTGTAAAGTTTAAGTGACCATGACAAAACCAAAGATAGAGAAGATGAAAATGGGTTTATGGAACGTCTAATTTTCATCGATGGGTCGATGTTGCAGTGAAAAACGTTAAGTGTTCCTCTTTAAAACTGCGTTATGTGAAAGTTTACATATTCTAAAAATTGTATTTCTTTTATAGACGCCCTATATAATTTCTACAAATAGAATCTAATTTAACATTCATTTTAATGGTCACTGAAGGGATCCGCTAAAAGAATAAATGCTAAAGCCATCTCTTCTACTCAGAAGGCAAGTTTAATTCGTTTGTATTGTTTATGATTTGTGAGAAATGAAAATGATAAAATGTTCGATGGCAACTGATTAGAAGAGCAATAATATGCAAATGAATAATATGCAAATGAATAATATGCAAATAAATAAATTGACAAACTGAAAACACCATCATCATCACTACTTAATTATACTACTACTACTACTACTTCTACAACAACTACTTCTACTTAGAGCAAATATTGGTTGAGGATTGAGAGAAGCAAACAAATATCGATCTTCTTATTTTGCTAACCCATTTCTTTCCCATTTTTCTACTACATTTAACATTATTGTAATTAGTATTATTTCTGCCTTTATTCAAATTTTTATTGAGTTATATTATTTCTTTTAAGCTACCTTGAGAATTTCCACATTTTATAGAATGATTGTTCCTATTTTTATCTCGAAGCCATGTATGTATTTCTTCTTTTTCTTTTTTTTAGCTTTTTCGTTCCCTATAAATCGCCCGCGCTGATATTTCCCTATAAATCGCCCGCGCTGATATTTCCCTATACATCGCCCGGGCTGATATTTCCCTATACATCGCCTGCGCTGATATTTCCCTATAAATCGCCCGCGCTGATATTTCCCTATACATCGCCCGGGCTGATATTTCCCTATACATCGCCTGCGCTGATATTTCCCTATAAATCGCCCGCGCTGATATTTCCCTATACATCGCCCGGGCTGATATTTCCCTATACATCGCCCGGGCTGATATTTCCCTATACGTCACCCGAGCTGATATTTCCACTCATTTATTTAATCTTTAATCTTAAATGTCTTTTATTAATAACATCTTCAATTTATGATTCTTTTTCTAATCAGTACAAGGCCCCGTTTATAGGAACTTTTATTTACCTGTTTCTCTTTTCTCGCTTTTATCACAATTGCAAAATTTATAAAATCAGCTCTTTTTCAATATGTGACTTAAACAAAGATTTGCACATTCTTTTCAAACGGAACTATGAAATTCTAAACATTTAATTTGATAAATTTATGCCTTCATGTCTATTTTTCTTTCTACTGTCAATATTTTGTTTCGACGCTTTCTGAATATGGAGATGGTCGTCTCAATAAAAGTCTTTTTGTTGTCATTAGAAAAAAGTTTTAAATTGATTTCTTATAGGGTCTCCTTCACTCTTATTCCATAAAACATAGTTCTTATTCCATTTGTAATTATTATTGCAACTTTTCTTTTTCTCACAACATTCAAACTATTTAGTTTCTTATCCACAGCATTTTTATATGTACCTTTGGTAATAGGCAGAACTTAACACCTGGGTACGAGTGTGTAATCTTGTTTAGGGTTTTCATATGTGCATGAGTGTAAACTTCTTATTATAATTTGTCATTAAAACTTTCACAACCAATCAGGCAATTACTATCAAATTCTGATTACAAAATTTTTAAGCACTTTCGGGGATTAGAAAAGATTCTGCATTTGACTACAAGGCAATTACTCTTGTTGAAAGCTGAAATGACTGCATAAAGAGTTTCAAATTATTGAATTTTAAACAACTAAAAAAACGAATCCTAATTAGAGTAATTGGAGTCAGAATCCTTCAAAAGATTGCAATGCTCTCTCATCAAAATCTATCTGATTTCAAAGACCTCTTTCATTAAACTAGTTTGGCGTTAATTGGTTTGGTTGGGTTTCTTTGTTTAATAGCAAGTCAACATTTGTGGGATATTCAATGCCAACGCCACCCTTGTAGAAAAACAGCAGTGATACTATTTAACCCATAGTTGAGCGGAAGTAAACGTAATAGCGCGACCGGAGTTTGAACTCGTTTACTCCGAGGCTGCTGGTCAGTATATTAACCATCATCCCACTTGGGATATTACAAAATTCCTAAAAAAAACTAGATCGAGAGATTCAAGGAATGTAATTTTTAAGAAAAACTGAAAAATATCTTAAGATTGACAACTACGTGTATTCGACTTACCCCATAGATCCGGCTTTATAAGCTTTGTAAATTATATCACCCTACATTTTTCCCCCTCTTTTTATTTTCTGCGATCATTTGCCTCCCCAACTCCAAGTTACAGAATATCTTTCTTTACTTTTTGGCTTCTTTTATTTATTCATTTATTTTGTTCAATGAAAAAAAAACGAAAAATCGTCCACAAGGCAGAAGCAGCTAAAATGGAACCATTTTTGAAGATTTATATTATAAGATTTATTTGGACGCCCATGCCTTAAACAATGGCTGGAATTCATGTATATAAAACGTATGTTATTTTATGTTATACTGATTACGGCAGAAGTATCTCCCACATTTTAAACTGTCATCTGTGTGGTATAAATAAACTTAGGCAAGTGGTAATTGCGGCTCCATCTAACGAATGTCTAACCACAGTTTTCGAGTTAGTTATGATCAAGGCTTCGACCGATGCATACTATGCGTTTGCAGTTAAAACTTTTTTAAAGATTGGTGAATCGGTAATTACGACACAAACAATATTTCGTGCTCATTTCATGTTACGTTGGAGTGATTCTGTTCCGGATAGAATTTTCAATCCATAACAGATTGATTTTCTATCGAGAACAACATCATTCCGACATAATATATAATGTACACAAGTTTGCTTCTGTTTAAAGTGTCACTGATCAAAGTGTGGTAAAACTCCGACAACCAACTCAATAGTGAACAGGCTCTCCGAAAAACATGATACGTCAGAGATTTGTTGTAAACCAAATCCACGTACTCCTTGTTATTGAATATGAGTTGAAACAGTTAAATACAGTCTTTAAAGCTTTCGACAATTTTGATGGTATCATCTTTAACTTACCACTTTCAGCGGCAGGATCCATTATTTATGGGGCGAATATTAAAAATGTGTGCTTAAACAATTTATTAGAAATTATCATGTTGAACTGCGCGTTTTCAAAGAGTAAGACAAAATTCCCCGTGTCCTGGGTAAGACATTAAACTGCATCTGATGGTGAAGCTCCGGTTTTGGAGTTTAGGGAATGTGGAGTGACCCTTCATTACCATTATTCTTAGGTTCACCCTGACCCGGAGTGGTAGTTCTTGTTGAGTCAAATAGAACTATTCAATCATTTACTTAGGATTATTTTTATTGGTTATTTCAAACTAAAAAGGGGTGAGCAAATTTATCTTATAAGGAGGGAATACTTAATAAATTGAATTACTAATGTTAGATAGCAATACTTAAAACCATTAAACTGTGTGCAACATTTGAGCTTTAACTCGATTAAAAATGCTACCTACAAACTATTCACTTGGCAATCATTATATATATATATATATATATATATATATATTGTCATCCATAGACAGACTGTTTCGTTGTATCACAACTCTTCACTGTGGCTAGACACGCAGGATGCTTCAAGTTGGGATCGAAACCCCCCTAACTTGACGATAAACATGGTATCTAACCGCTCAGCTATTTCAGCGACATACGTCAGCTCAGGAATTATAACTCATTTATTTGTTTTACATTTTGCGCTATCGGATACCAGAGTGCTCAGTTCGTTAGAAGAGCTTTTGTATAACGCAGGTGGCACCCGTTAATTGCATCGCCAGAATGCTTAACCCCCGGAAGGGGCGCGTATATATTCTCATCTACAGTTGTATTACAACTCTTCGATATGGCTAGGCAGGACTCTTCAAGATGAGACCGAAACCCGCATAACTTTACGCTAGACATGGTGTATATATATATATATGCCGACAGAGAAAAAATCTCCCAAAATTTCATTCAACCGGATCATAAGGATCATTTTTTTCTAAAGAAGCGTTGGACCAAAACTACATTTTATTGACCACAAGAAAGAATAAAATTTGCATAAATAAATAAAACAAAAAAATGAATAAATGAAATTAATTCGTACCTAATCTACCAAACAGGCAACTTTTCTTATGCCTACAAGTAATTCATTAAGATTATAAGTAATTCATTAAGATTATTGTAGGAAGTTATGCCAAGTTTCTTCTCCATACATAAATTACAGTCTATTTCACACCATCAAAATTATGGAGTAGTTATAAAAATCAATTATATATATATATATATATATATATATATATATATATATATATATATATATATATATATATATAGAATTAATTTAAATCGCTAGTCGAAAATCTTCTACTAAAGTTTCACCTTAACGGATCATCAGGAAGTTTCGCCTAAACCATTCTAAGGAGAAATTGCTTTTGCCTTTATTCACCAAAACCTCCACCTATCCTATATATATATATATATATATATATATATATATATATATATATATATATATATATATATATTGGTCTAGCCGGTAGAGTGTTCGCCAATGGTTCAATCCTAGGTCGCGTCATACCAAAGACTTTAAAAATGGTACTTGACACCTCTTTGCTTAACACTCAACAATATAAGGTACGTATCGAGGGTGAAGTGGAGCAATCCGGGAAAAGGGGTACCGCCCTCCCCTACACCTCAGTGTAGTAGCTATTGAAAAGGGAGCCTTCAGGTCGCCCTCGACTACGGTCGCCAACTTTATTTATATATATAATAGATTTAGCATTAATAACCATCAAGGGATTGATATGCCATAAAGCACCAACCAACCAACCAATCAAATCGGTTAGAGATTTTTCTTTATGTTTGATGGAATTTAAAATCAATTCTTTTATATGTTTTGCTCGAACTTCGATAAACAAATTCTGTGTAATGCTACACTTAACTCGTCTGAAGCAGATATTATTCACAATTTTGAAGAAAACTGATGGCCTGCACAACATTTCCTTCTCTCTTAATTTAACAATAAACAAAAAATTATTGGTGAGAATTTTCACCATACTCGCAAGCTTTGAATGATTTCAGTCATATAGAAATCCCCTGTTCCTGCTGGATCATTGAAATTAAGCCCATTCACAACTAGAACAAGTAACTTCTAACTAACAGCAGTTACTGTAAATCCCAAAGGAATAGGTGTCAAACAAAGCAAAACTTTGTATAATGCACTTTCCATTTGCATTACTTTGAGTATAACACAGACCCCAAAGTTTTCAAAACAATTTTCACTTTTTTTTCAGATTTCCGAAATATTTGATTATGATTTGAATACATATAACTTCGTTTAATTTAATAGTTTAAATGTTGAAAGTAACTATTTTTGTCTGTTTTCAATGTTTCCCACATCTATAAATTTTATCAATTCCAAGTATGGAATCGTATCGAAATTAGGATCTTGGGATGTTACACAAAAAGTTTAAACGAAACGCTGGATTATATTTTGATTTCTATTTATATAAACACCAAAGGACTATTGGTTTTAATATTTCTTCGATTTTTTATGCATTTTTCGTTTATTTCTCATGTTATTAAAACACTTGTATCATTTATTTTTCTATTTTCTAACCTTTGATTTTATACGCTTCTTATCAAATAAAATATTTTTTCAACCGAACATATTTTAAACACTAAAACTGATTTTTTTTCTCTTTTAACGTATTTTAACAGATTTTTTTTTAATTCACGAAGCTCAATATGGTCACGCTTGTTAGAATTTAATTGAATTTGTTTTAAATTATTCTGACCTGTTCTGTCACTGGTTTGGTTGTTTTCTTCCATAAAATCTATGCGCTTTTCCCGTATCCGGCTAATAAGACAAAATAACTGCCAGGCTGAGAATGGTCAAAAAAAGGACGTGATTTTGCTATCTGCCGAGAATATATTCATTCTTCTTACGAATACAGACTGATGCCCGTATTATTTTTTTATTCACATCATGAAAACACAATGTACTAAAAATATACTGAAAATAAAATCGTTTCTCAACTCCATAATGAAAAATAGTGATGACTATAAAAGAAAATAAGAAGGAATTAGGAGAGAAATTTAGAGGAAATAAAGAAAAAATCTAGAACTGATGAAAAAAGGAAAAAATTGCGAACATTTTCAAATATAAAAGGAGAAAAAATGGAATCTGAGAAAAGGAAGGGAAAAATGAAAAAGAAGAAATAATTGTTGCATTTGTCTCACTTTTTTATTTTGATTTTTGCTATTTTCTTTCAACATTAACGTTTTATGCAAGTTTTATGGATATTGAAACATAACTAACAGCATAGTCGACTGGAAAGTTATGTACCATTCTCATCTCCCGCTGGTTTCCATAAATGAATGGCATTAAACTATCAATGAAATTGATTCTGTCTGTGTATATAAAATGTTAGTTGCCAGTATGTAACCAAGAAATTGATATATGGATTGATATATAAGAACAGGTTACTCTAGATATATATGTGTTTGTAATGTATTTATATATAGACATGCAGTAGATGCTCTTTTATGGTAACTAATTTTTAACCTATGTATAATTAATAAAAAGAGAAATTTAACAAATTTTAACGCCCTTTCTTTTAACTTCTTTTTATTTAACCGTGGATTTCAACGCTGTCATTTATTGTGATAAAATATACTTTTATATATTCATTATAAAGCAAAGAAATTCACATTAAAATTTTACGGACATTCACATTATCTAATTTGTTTGTAGATCTAAAAGTCACAGCACATAACACATATAAACTCTTCTCCTTATGTTTGCGTTAACAACAGATTTTTGTATATCATACAATACTCTTAAAATGTTAGAAATTCAATTATACGAACAAATACTCCTACAACGTTCTAATTCATAGAATAAAGTAATTTCCCATCCATTTTTTTCGCTTAACGTCATTTTTCATCCTGTAATTCTCGAAACGGAGACACCAATGTAATTATAATCAAAATCTTTCAGTTCAATCTAAATAGAAGCATCAATAATCTTCGACCTTTATCGATTGATGTGTGTGTGTGTGTGTGTGTGTGTGTGTGTGTGTGTGTGTGTGTGTGTGTGTGTGTGTGTGTGAATATTAATCGAATGTAAATATTTACCAATGTTTCTTAGAGTCACAATACGAAGTCACGTAGTAAAGATTGAATTCTCTACGAAAGCAAATGAACAATTAATTCTAACTTCTTAACCATTGTCACATAACAAGTGTACAAGACTATAGTAGAGGTAAGTAAGGTGTAGATTCCTGACTGTCATTAACAGAAGGGTCTTACCTCTATTAGTTTACCATTTTTCAACATTAACTTGAAATTATTATTCTGTGTCCAATGAGTTCTTTATAAAAATGTACAAGTGCCAAAGAAATAAAAACGAATAAAGCTTTGTGTTCCTTTCATTGTTTCTCTCAACATTAGAAAACTTTTTCTTTTTCTTTTCTTTTCTTATCTTTATTTTGTTGTCGGGGTGGATACAAACTTCTTCGAATTAATGTCAGTGATATTCTATCAAAAATCTTGCTTAATATTATTGAATTATATGTGCAAATATTAAAACAATAATTTATTCATATCAATCAGAGATTTCATGGATAAAATACTGAATAAAATACGGAATGACCAAGGAATTATGCAAAAGGAAGCATTATTAATTTCGAATTAGCCTTTCAATTATTAATTTCGAATTGGCCTTTCTTTTTCTTAATTTCTCTTGCTTTTCATCACAAACAGTCATCGGTAGAGACTCAAACTAAGGAAGCCATATCTACCATAAGAGAGCTGCACTTACCGATCGAACTCCAAGAACACTACGGCTGGAGGAAGATCAAACATAAACTCTATTTGTTTTTCCCGATCGATTGCTTTTAAGAAGGCTAATAGTATTAACAGTAATATTTTATTGAGTCTTATTTTTTAATACGACTGAGGGAGATGTTATTATAATCAGTTTAAATTCTTTTCAGTAAAAGTTTTATTTTTCGTTTGTTTAGTTAAATGTTTGCTTAGTCATTTAACTGAACATTCAATTCTCGTTCCTTTCTATTACACTCTATAAAGCTATTTTTTAAAATAAGAATTCAAGTGATAAACATTCTCTTAGAATTTTTATCTATAAACGAAAGAGAAAAAGGAGAGTGATAGAGAAAGAGAGTGATACAATCTGTATTAAAGGAAGAAGTGATGGGTTGAACTCGAGTATAAATCTTGCTAATGATTTGTACTTGAAACTCGGTTGTTTTTGTTTATGCCTCCTACTGCGTAGATTTCTATCATTTCTACTAGAATCAGCCAATAGTTCGGCTTGTTTCTTAAACAGACAAAAGAAAAAAAAAAACGAAGAGGAAATGGAACTCTTATTTAAAAGTAGCAAATATTAAAAATTATGATAATGGAACATCTTAAAATAAAATATTTTTCTCGCCTGCATTCAATAGATGTCGAAATTTTTTGCTTTTTTGTTTTTGCTTTTTTTCTGTTCTACTTGTTGCCTAAAAACATTTGTTTCGTTTTTATTTTCTTATTTTCAGCTATCGAACCATTTTCACTTGTACAAGCTTCTTCTTCTTCTTCTTCTTCTTCTTCTTCTTCTCTAACCTTATTTTCCACTCTTTATTTCTTTTTTCACACTTCCGATTCTGTTTTTTTCTTTTTTATTTTTTACTTTTCGGCATTACACGATATTATTTTTTTATTTCCTGTTATTAGTTCTCGTCAAGATTTTCAGAATTATTCTTTATATTTCATTCTTCATTATTTTATCTCCTACACAAATCATGTATGTATGCATTTATTCTTCAATCTGATTTTCACGTTCTATATATACACTATTAGTCAAAAGTATTTGGCCACTCTTAAAAATTTTTATTTCTCATCCTAAAAGTGTTTTTTTTATGGAACAAGTTAAGCACCACAATGGTTTTATTTATTATGCTAAATACGAGTCTTCCTGAGCTACATTAAATACAAATTAAACAAAAAAAAATGCTTAAACTTTTCATTCATCAAAATGACCCCTTTTGGCCGCTATCACTGCTTCAGATAGTTCTTCCCAGCTTTCCGGCAAGAGTTGCCAGAGGTGAGCCGCTCTTGTAGTTGGTTTAATTCTTATTTTTCGGTCAGGTTCATTCCACACCAGTTCAATGGGATTTAAGTCCACTGATTACACCAGCCAAGTCATCAATTGAAAGATGTGTTGTTCCTCTTTGCTTTTCTGGCAGAGTTTACTTTTATGATTTGGGTCATTATCTTGCATGAGTGTAAATCCTTGAGCCACAAGCTGCATTCTGAATGGAATCACGTGATGCTGCAGTATGCTGTGATAGCTGGTCTGATTCAATTTGCCCTTCACCTGGTGCAAATCCATGATTTTGCAATCAATAAAAGTCTCCCTACACACACACGCACCATAACAGAGCCTCCTGCATGCTTTCTGGTTGATGTGATACAGGGGGTTGCAGCTCTTTGCCGCACATAGAGCCTCCTATTTGACCCGAAGATTTGAACTTGAATTCGTCAGTCCAAAGGACTTTATTCCACTGTTCTATTGTCCAGTCTTTGTGTGCCTTGGCCCACTGGAGCCTTTTGACATTGTTTTGCTTCCTCAAAAGTGGTTTTTTGACAGCAATTCTGCCATTTAGGCCAGCTTGACTGAGTTTTTCCTTACAGTGGACGTTGACACATTATTTTCATGACATAGGTTCATTTGTGCAGCAACGTTTGGAGCAGTCAGCCTTCTATCACACAAGCTGGTGACTCTGATGAAGTTATTCTCTATTCTTGTTACTGCTTTTGGTCTACCAGCCCTACTTTTGGTCTTCTTTTATCCCATTTACAATATCTACTCATTTTTTCACTGGTTTAAAGGTTACCTTTGGTTGTCATTAAGTTGGATGTCTAAACTGATCTTATTTAAGATCAACTGAAAATAAATAAATGGTATCACTCTATACATTAAATAGTTATATCCCTGGGAGAATATTTTAAAATAGTATGATCGCAAATCCAAGACCAGAAAAAGCAAAAGGAATTGGAAGTTGCTTTATTGACTATGTTCGAACATTTTAAAATATTTTGTACGAATTCAAATCTCGATACAAAGTGTCATTTTGTCGTGATAGGGTGACATACATACAAATATTTGATTATAACAATATGAACTTCTTAAGGTGTATTCGATATTTGAAAATCGTTTAAATTCTAATTTTATTTATCCCTGGAATGTTGTTATCAATATCTGGAATAATTTTAAAACATTTGCATTCATATAATCTGAAATTGAATTTTATGATTTTTTCTTTAATGTTAATAAATTTAATACATATACATATATACGCAAAAGCCTTTGGATTTGCTTAAAATATTAAGATTAAGGCTCTTTTTACTTTTTAAAAAGGAGTTAATCTTGTATTTCTGACTTGTCAAAGCAGCAATAAATATTATTCAATGAATAACATAAAAAATATCTTATGACCTTGTAAAAAGTGATTTCAGACAAGATATGCAAGTTATATTTTAATAAAGTTAACACTAAAAAAGAAACGTTTAGCTACCATTCTTTACTCGGCGGTAACACTTCTTTTGTTTAAAATGAATAAGAAAAATCAGATTAGTTGAGAAAGTTACCATTTTTGTTGGAATCATTTTGCATTAACAGCTACTTTATTTTCGAAAGTTGTGAAATTTGATTTACAATTCTAATTTAGACACCAACTGATGCAATTTCAGACAGAAATATAAGTATTTTGAAAATGACGTCATTCTGGTTTGGTCAGCTGGTGTGGAGCTAAGCTCGCAGACCATTATTAGTGAGTACAATATTCACTGGGTGCGCCGTCCTTTAAACTGTGTCGTAAAACCCCGTATCGGTTGTCATTTACTCAGCTGAGGCTTCAGCTGAGACTTCGGTATATTAAATAACAAACTTATTCTGGGTTAAAAATTTTTTTATTATTATTTCATTTCCATAAACAAAGTTATAAAATTGAAATCTAAGATAATTAGAGTTATTAAAAAGTCTGAAATAAGTTTTCTAAATATCAACAAGATACATAAAAACAAACTTTTCTTCACTTTCCTTTGGCCTAGAATAGAGTTTAATTCTTCTGGGTTCATAACTTTTGACATTTATTTTTCTTTACAAATAAGTCAAAATAACTAAGCTTCAAACTAAAAAGTAATGAAGGGACTATTCAATCCAGAGACGATTTATGCGCAATATATTCTCCACATTCACAACCAAAACCAAAACATCGGCACCACCCTAGCGCAAAGTCCTTCAAAATCCACCGTATATAACATTTTTTTATTGTTTCTCTGTCATTCGTGTCTGGTTTGGGGGTTTTCTACTATGGCATGTTTACTTATGAATGATCTTATCAAGTGTCTGTTTTTCAACTGATGAAGACACAATGAAATGGCTACCTTTAAGAGTACTTGGCAGTTACAAGTGCGCTGACATTTGATAATTTCCACCAGTTCTAATGTTTGTCGGTGCACTTAGAACAGCAGCCACCACCGCCACCATGAGTTCGGATTCTGCAATGATCTTCAAAATAGTTTATTTCTTCTCGCCCTCTTCATCTGAGATACAGTTACCCTTGATTTTATTCGTTTTCTCTGAATTCTTTTTACATAAGTAGCCATTTTCTTTCTCCCTTTCACTTCATTAATTTGTTTTAATCTTCATCTAAACCATAACCACGAAATACAGATATCACAAGATTTTTAAAAAATCTTTTTCTTGCTATACTGTATATTTTACTGTATCCATTTCTTTTCAGCAAACCTTCAGATATAACTTTTTTCTTTATCTTTTCTCATCTATCTTATTCATTATCATTTCTTCCGTTAATTGAAACTGGTTTTTAAAGACTATTGTTCCATTTTTAACATTTTATCTATTATTCTCAGCATTTAAAAATGAAACTAAATTCATTCTTTCTTCCTTTTCTGATTCTCTTTGCATTTTTCGTTTCACCTGTCAGTGTCCATTTTCCCGCTTTTTTCTCACTTTTCTCATTTCTCTTACCGATTATGCAGCTTTGATCTTTTCCTCATTTCTTCTTCATCTTCCTGTTTATCTCAATTTAATTTTCTAATTTTTTACATTACTCTTGTCCATTTTTCTCATACACATCATAGCTAACATTTTCTTTATGAAGTGTTCTCTTTCATTTAATCCATTCTTCATTAAAAGCGGTAAATTTGTCCATCCATTACGGTCTTTCTCTTACGCGTTTTTCGAGCCTCCTTTCTTCTTTTCATATCCTTCTAATCTCTTTTTCTCTTCACCCATCCATTTTAATAGATACCACGTATTTCTCTCTTGTCCTTTGCAGTCTCTTTTTCATTCACTTTATCTGTGTGTTACTCTCTATTTATATTCTCGACGACTTTACCAGAGCTATCTGGATTCATCATGCTTCACTGAGTAACAGCTTCTTTACCTACCAATCAATACGGTTACTGTCTGATTTCAAATGATTCTCAAAGGTTACTGTCAGCTCTTTTCAGTAATAATCCTTTTCCTACAAATATTGACTTCTAAACGGTCACTTGCGGAAGGAGCAAATTTCCCGCTTTTAAGTAGACCACTTACCGATGTGGATGACGTAAGACACCAGGCAGAGGAGTACCTCTCCAAATTTCCACTCTACTGCTCTTCTCCTCTGAAATTAAATATTGTTTTGTTGCACAAAAACACGACATTCAGCGTCTAGCGGATAGTTTGTTATATGATGCGAATGACGTTCCAAATCAATGGCTTATTTTCTTTACGTTTTGTAGCCTCATGCTTAGCTTATTGGTCCTACCAAGTCATTGTGTTCAAATACGGTTTTCTATGGTTTTGTGTTTTGTCGGGAGATTTTGTCTCGTGTGGACATCAATTAACCAAAATGGCTGAAGCGATTCTGAAGTGTTTTCTGTTGAAAGAACTGTTCATAATATCGCATTTATTTCTTTGCCTTCTTACATCCTTTTCCTCACTAATTGACATCACTTTTCATTTATTTCATGTACAGCTTTCTCTTTTTGCGTACAACGAACTATAATTTTTTTCCTCTGATCATGAGTTCTTAGCGACGTGATTAACTATAAAATATATATTTGTGATGCTTCTTTGCATTTTTGAGCTAAAATCATTGGTCGGCCATTTATCAGGGAATCTGGCTCATCACAAGTGTTATGTACCAGTTCTCTTTTTAAAGTTGGAAAATCAAAATTGTGTTTTAGTTTTTTTAAAGCTCTTTGAACCGTAAGCGCTTCTTTACTATAAAAAAAATGGTCCGATATTTTGAGCTCGAGAAAAGCTTTTAAAATACTAATAGTAAATAGCTTACTATAAAAACCATTTACTTATTTTAATGGATAGATGTGATATCTTTAAACAAAGATGTTTAAACTTTATACCGAAGTTTTAATTTTTTTAGCTCGGTAAAAGGTCTAAGGTTTAAAAAGTTAATATGTTCATTATTATCATCAATTTTTTTACTAGGTTTTGTCTTTCATCTGAAATTTTCTGTTGTTTTTGACTGAAATCTTATTCTGGCTGCTAATCTCAAAGCGTGAATAAAGAGTACAAATCAGAAGTTCAGTATAAGCTTCCGGTGAAACTTGAATTCAGGTCAATTTTACCTCAGGAAAATCTGATTAAACTGGTATAATTGATAAAATGTATCAAGTAGTCGATGAGAAATTTATGTCTTGATATATATTTCCTTTATTCTTAAACCATCATTCTATTCCAATCATTCTCGGCACCATATTTGTTGTTTAAATTCAACACTTTTTATGCATATTTTGTCATAATTTTAACAGTTAAGTAGAATACACAATTTGAAACTTTAGAATGAACACATACATATGTACACCCACGTATACATAGCTTTATACACACACACACATACGCGTACACCCATGGATATATACACATACACAGACGTGTGTTCTTTATAAATATGTCAATGTAGATCATATCTGCATAGCTGTTTGTATTCATGCATGCATAAATAACAGAATCGATGCAGTAAGAGAAAAAAATACTTACAAATAAGCGTTCATGTGGGCAAGTTTTTCTTTTTTTGGTCAGTTTACGGTAATCCTCTAATAATTGAAGTGGATAAAAGAACTGTTCTTTAAAGGTTGCGATTTTCAGCTTTGTTATGATTTTTCTTTGACATTTCCTTTATTTTACAAATAGATCTTCTCTCTCTCTCTCTCTCTCTCTCTCTCACACACACACACACACACATACACACACACACACACACAGAGACCATGCACATACACACTGCATAACATTTATCGCCGAAGAGAATCAGTTGGGCGAACCGAGTTCAAATCCTGAGCAATGCCCTGAGGAAAGTCATGAATCAACCTTTTTCCCTTCAACCAAGGCTAATTTAACTATTTAGTCTTGGTACGAAAAGCAAAGGTAAGTAAAAATCTGAATCTAAATCAACAATACTTCGCTTAAAAAGTGACTTTGTAGTGCATCTTGCTCGTGGCAGAAAGGTTGTGTTAACAGACACAAACGCATATATATATATATATATATATATATATATATATATATACACTCATATAAATTTGGTTTTTGGATAATATCCGGTCATATGTTTAAATTTACAATTGTTTATCATTTTCAAAAAATATGTATAAATACATATATGCATCCACAGACTGTTATGTTGCATCACAATTCTACACGAGATGCTTAAAGCAGGGATCGAAACTCGACTGACATAAAGTCAATCGGATACCTTACCCTTGAGTTATCGTCATTCTAAGCTTAAGTGAAGGAATTTTTTAGGTATATATTCATATGTTAGCAATCAGCTATCGGAGTGTTCAATGCATGAGAAGGGCTTTGCATTTACGCGTATGTTGAGAATGAGAATTTTTTCATCGTATTGAATTAAAAATGAAGCGTATAATAAAAACAAATTTTTATTATGAACAACATTAATATCAATATCTATATCAATCTCTCTCTCTCTCTCTCTCTATATATATATATATATATATATATATATATATATATTGGATTTTCAAATCCTCCAGGCAAATAATACTGCTAAACAAACGTAGATGATGTTTACTAAATTTACTATTAATACTGAGCTATCCAGCCTTTGCTAGACTTTCACTCTTTGGAGTGTTTGATTTCCAGTATACACCTCAAACAATGTTATTGGAAACGTTCTAGAAACTTAATGTAATGACTTATGTCTACGTTTCCAAAAATGTAAGGATACAAACCTCATATGCATTTAACTTTCAGTTCTTGCTCTGTTTTTAAGAACCCCAAAACTGTTGAAACATTCTTAATTCTCAAATGTTCTTCAGAGTTCAACGAACTGTTCCGGGAAAGATAAATAGTGAAGTATACAAAAGGGTTCACGTTATCAAGTCAAATTCTTTTAACTATAATGTTTGTTTCATCATATGGTATATATTGTGATGTGTCATTACAAATCATTCAATAACTACCGACCGAAAACTTAACATTGCAAGCCAAGAAATTCCACGTAAATCTCCACAATATAATTTATAGACCTTTCCTTTAAAAAATGTACTAATTAGGCATCAACTCAATCCCGTGTGACTGATTATCCATTCCATACCTTCAACCACCTGGTTAAGCTATATACGATGACCTCATGACCATAATATATGACCCCGATTTGGAATTCCATTGAAAAGGTTCATAGTATATTTTTATCAAAGACTGAATTGCTTCAAATAAAACTGTTTTGACATATAAACTGCGTACTTATGCTAAACTGAACTGTTTGAAGTAGAACCGTTTTTAAATGGAACTAAACTATGTGCTTATGCTAAACTGAATTTTTTGGAATATAACTGTTTTAACATTTAACTGTTTGTAAACAAAAATTATACTTATTCTAAACTGAATTGTTTAAAATTTAATTCGGCTTTAAATGACCCAAAAAAGGTTGATACGCTGTAAAACAACCAACCAACCAGTCATAGAGCTCATCTATGAACAATATTTTTACGATGAGCTGGTTATTAATATAAATCGTTTTAAGCAGAACCTGAAAACTCTAAACCATAACACTTACAATCAGGAAAACTTTCCAATTGCAAAAAAGGAATGGAAAAGCTCTCGATCTGACAAGGGTTAAAGCGATTTGAGAATGCGAGAATGAAACATGAGGTTGAAAAGCAAAAGGTGAGGTAGAGATGAGATAGTTGAATTTCCATCAAGCACAGTCGAGACTTATTTTCGAAGTTCATATAGGTGAATCATGTAAAAACTCACGCTGCTCGTCAAAATAATGCTAACTCAATTCCACATCATTATGATGGCTGTCGACTGATTTTTAAGTATTACCACTTTCAAACAGTGCCGACCTTTGAGGTCTGATTTGCTTCTCAATTATAAGCTCTTGAATGGCTCATTAGACCGGCCTTTGATTTTAAAAGATGTTGACATAGGGAACACGATTAAGAATTTAGGTGATATATATCACCTAGATTTTTAATCGTGTTCCCTATATATATATATATATATATATATATATATATATATATATATATATATATATATATATATCTGCACTCGGGTCTTCCTTAAGGTCTGTAAGTACAAAGAGTGATAGACCTTACTCTATTATACTGACCCATGACATGATGGCGAAGGGACTTGAATTTAGTTTTTCTTCTGTTAGCACATTATGCTCTACTATTTATCGTCAGGGAAAAAAAGAGGATTTATGCTTTTTCAAAGGTTTTATCTCAAAAATTGGAATTTGAACTACAGATTGGGTTTTCTTCACCGATTACTTAATAGTAAATGTAGAAAGAAAGAAAGAAAGAAAGAAAGAAAGAAAGAAAGAAAGAGACTCAAATAAGAATTTATGAAATGTTCAATTATGACATATTGCATGCACAAACAACTGGTGATGTAAACCTAAGTTGAATGTTCTCTATGTATTGGTGCAATGCTTATATAGACACATTAGCAAATGAGCAATTACACTGCGGTAAGATACATAACACTTTGCACATGCGCACTTGCGTCCATTAACTTTTGATTATTTAAGTAAAAAATCTTCCTACAAAAACCCATAACGCTGGAAATTTTGTTTGAGTGTTTTAATTTATAAAAGCAGTATTAATATGGAATTTTGATGTGCATTTCAAATGACAGCGTTCCGGAAATGCCCACAGAGAAATACAGTTGGCGTTCTTCGCAGAAAGGAGCCTTGAAAATTTTAGATTGCAAAAATTACAAGACAAACACTGAAAGATGCTGTCATTCTTGTTTCTTTATCTTCGATTTTTTTTCAATCTGACGGTTGTGGATCGGTTTCAGTTTGTTCCAGTTCTAAACAGCTGGACTTGTATCGTTTGTAGGAAAATACCTAAATACATAGTGATTATTATTATCATAATAAGTATTATAGTCCTAATGATTATAAACAGAAAGTAAGTTTTAATGCTTTATGATTGATTGAGTCTTTTTGAAATATGGAAGAGCAGAAAAAAGAAACAAGAAGTTGAAGGAAAGAAAAGAGTGAGAAAAAGAATAAAGAAAAGCCAACGATGGAAGAAAGAGAATGTATGGAAAAGTAATTCGGGAAAAAAAACTAAGAAGGAAGATGAAGAAACGAAAGAAAAAAGACGAAGAGAAAAACATATATATATATATATATATATATATATATATATATTCACAGACATGTACAAATGTGCATATTTATTATATACATCGGTTACAATAAACATGAATATAGATTAAATTAACACGTTTTAACTAATCGTTTATTAAGAGAGGAATTGTTTTTCTTTTTTTTAAGCATCTATTACTAATGGTTATGATAATATATATAATATAATATATTAAGATGATCTGATTTTTATATTACTCTTTCTTTGTCATAGCAAAAATAATTACACAATGACGTTAAAATGCACTGAAGAAATTTCAAATTCAATTTGAAACCTAAGGATAATAGTGCGATGAGTGTTTTTCTCTCACACTGATTATTATAAATTCTCAAGAGATATAACTATTAAATCATAATATATAGAGTATTTCCCCTAATTTATATATCTACAATTCATTATCATAGAAATTCTATAAAAGGGAGATAAATCGACAAGGAACCTAATTGTTGTCAAAGACAATAAGAGAAAATGGTGTTTATAGGGAAGTTACCTAGAATTTACAAAATTTTGTCTTGATGGCTGTCTTCTCTGTTAGATGATCCACGATCTGGTATACTACTTGATGTTGGTAACCAAAAAATCAAGATTTTGCTTAAGAAAAATCAACATTATACAAATGATACATATTCGAAATGTCCAAATCAATCGTTAAGAATAATGTGTTAGTCATCCTGATTTGTGACTTCAGCATAAGTTAAGTGATTAAAAACAAAATCAACTGGGTTGTATTTGCATGTGGGATATTTTATTTAAAAGTAGGAAATATTTAGAAAAACTGACTACTTTTAAGCAACGTTGAGGAAAATGAAAGGAGGCACTATTAACCGGATTAAAGATTAGATTTCCCATAATGCGAGATTTCCCATAATGCGATATGATTGGAATGAAGTTATGGCAATAAGGTTCCAGGGAGTCAGAGGATGGATTATAACACGCATAGGTTCCAATGCAATCAAATGTAACTGGAATGAGTTAGGAGAAAGCTCATGACAATCCCACAAGATAGAGTTGATATCTGATTTTCTTTCGTGAACAAACAACAATTGTTACCAGATTGGTCGAGATTTTTATATTTATTAACAATCTTCAAAAAATATTGTACTTTCAATTTAACATAACGATAATCAGTATGGTATTATAAAATTATCTGAAAGCTGTCGGAAGATACTTACAAAAAATGGTAGATGTGTCATTAAATAAATTTAATGTCAACAAAAGTATCTTAGATACTGGTATAAACCCAAAATGAAAATCAAACAAAATCTGTCAGTTTAAACACGAATATATATATATATATATATATATATATATATATATTCGTATATATATATATATATATATATATGTGTGTGTGTGTGTGTGTGTGTGTGTGTGTGTGTGTGTGTGTGTGTGTACAGGCCTTTAAAATTGTCGAAGACTCTCGAATATTCACTATGTTATTGCTATATATCTTATGAGATGACTGACCAATTTTTATGATTTCAGGTTCGAATGAACAGCTACAGCTGCAATTGGAATACACCCTACTAAAGCCTGATTGTCACAGCCGGTGAATTTCAAAAATGCAATCTGGACGTGAGGAAGAACGATATGCAATAAAATTATGTTTTTAACCTTGAAAAAAAATGCCACAGAAACGTATGGAATGCTTCAGACTGCATCTCTGACAAAATTCATTGTCTATCGTATAATTTAATTGCTGATGGGGAAAAGTTTTAGTACTAAACTAAAAATCTCTCTAAAGACTACTTAGCAAGCAACGGTGATTATAGAAAGATTATATTAATTTATTTATTTTATTCATTTATTGTTTAATCGTAATAATTTGATTTCTTAGTTGAAATTTTCCTAACCAGAAACCAAAGTCATGAATTTTTCGTGTTTTTCGTGACATTTTTTATCACAGGAAAATCAAGAGTTAAAAACTCGTATTTTTTAGTACAGACAGTGTTCACAAAACGTTACCTCTCGTCAACATTTATTAACTTATAAGTTCTTAAATAACGTAGTTCAGTGTTACAACTGTATTCTTTGCCGCAATAAAAAGTGGAAGAGATGAATTTAGGATCAAGTTACGTCACTTCGACGATATGATTTAATAAGGTAAGGTTAAATAAACATTCTTCCGAAAGTAATGTCCCACTTTAGGATAAATTTTTATTCCTAAACTTATGAATTTAAACAATGTTTTAATGAAATTATTTATATCTATTCGGTAAAAATCTAAAAGTTTGATGCTAAGAAAGAATTAAATACAGTTTCTACTTGTCCTTTAGAACTGAATGACTTCTGGTGTAAAAAAAAAAAAGTGTCCAGATACTTGAAAAAAAAAGGTCGGTGGGCGAAAGATCAGGAGAATATGGAGGATGTGATAAAGTCTACTGAATTAGCGTGTATCTGCATTGTCATACAGGGGTAACATATTGTAATGAAACAAAATTATGAACAAAGTTAAACATGCAATGAAAGGTATACGCATCTCTCCTTTTTTCGTGTTCATGATTCGGGATTTATAAACTTCAAAATCAAAATCTCAAAGAAGTGATGGAAAATTAACAAAGAGGAAATTTTAACAATTACGGATGGGAATTTTTATACAACTATTTTTAAAATATGTTAGAAAAGAATTTGAATGGCTTATAATAAAATCAGCCAGTAGTTTATGGACAACCATATATATATATATATTAAGTCCATAGTGAAAATCCCTAGTTAAGACTTCCATAGAAACTAGGTAAAATCCTGCCCAAAGGGAGAATTTTCAGCCCGTAGAATCAATTCAACATTTCGGATATCATGTTTTAGAGATTCCTTTTTTTTTTTTTTTAGTTTTCTTGAAAAAGTCTTCTTGAAAGAAAGATTTTTTTTCTCCGGTATTTTCAGTCTTCCATTGATTCTTCTTGTCATTACTAAACGCTTTTTTATACCGACAATGAGACCAATAAATCTTTTACTGAAACTTTTACTCGCTTTTTTCTTTCTTAATTTTTCTCTGATTAAGAATGCGTTTAATGGAGCTTATTGAGGATGATTTTGAATTATGAATACTTTTGTTCTTTGTCACTGGGAAAAAAACTCATAGCTATGCCATTTTTTTCTTTTTTCTTTTTTTCTTTTTTTTTTTTTGTTATTTCTTAATTTCAAGGAAATTCTTCGTTTTACGATCCGACAAAATTTATCACTGAGCAGTCAGTGTATCAGTTGGGGGTGAATAGGAAATTTATTGAATTTGCTTGAAAGAAAGAATGCATGTCTTGTTCCATTAGATAAGGTTGAGGTTACCTAAATTCGTCTAATATATAAAATTTATTTTGTCTCTCCATGAATGTCTTTTATACAAATTATTCTCTTCACAATTCCCACGGAAATTTGTTCAAGTTCACAAAGAAACGGGTATTTATATTTTCCTTATTGTTTTGTTTTTAATATGATCCGAACAACGACTAAAATTTAAATGAAATTGATTTATTATTTATTATTAATGAATATTCAGACGGCAGATTCAAATTTCTTGTACTTCTGTTTGTTTTCTACATCTCAATAACTGCTTGTATATGAAATGCATACATTCTATCCTTTCAACCATTGTGATTAAAATTTGTAAAAGCAAGACCAGAATTCTGAGAATATTTTCTCTATCAATTTTTTTCGAAAAATCAGACGACCCTTGAATAAGCCAAAAGAAAAAATATTCAGTTTGCAAAGAAAGCAAAGATTTTGCTTATCAACTCGACCTCACGCCGAAAGTAATAGATTTAAAAATGAAGCAATAGAAAATTTACTACCGCTGACTAAGTGTAAGGAAGAAATCATCGCTCCTTAGTATCTGCTATTCGAATGAAAAAAATCGGTTATAAGAACTTGTCTTTAATTCAAAATACATAACAGATTTTGTTTTATCCCTCAAACCAGAAAACTTTGGTAAATGTTTATAATTTAAATTTCCGTTATTGTATTCCAAAAAGCATGGGTTAAATTTGAACGTTTAATTTTCTTTCTGTGAGAAATTCTATGTTGTTTGCCTATGACTCGTTGAGGTAGATGAAAAATAATGTATTTAGAGGATGGCCTGAAAAAGTAAATAAATAGGTGGGGGTTAATTTTGAAGCGAATGGTCCCGAATGTCACGTGACCCTTATAAAAAGAAATTCCAAATGCCCAACTTAAAACTTTGGTATTCAGGAATTTTTTTTCTGTGACCCACTGTAAAAGAATTCTCATAATAAACGTTCTTGGTCACATCTGTGTCAGGCGCGCAGATAATAAACAACCTCTGGGTCTGGTCTTACCACAATATACTACCCATGAAAAATGACAACTCGAAACATAATTCAACATGGCGCCTAAACAACAGGTTTGGGTGTCATGATTAGCAGGTGCTCCTTTGATAGCTCACATCAGGGACACAACGGGCTTCCTGCGAATGTTGGCTGTTCCTTCTTTCAGGTAACAAACGATTATTCTTTCAGGTACATAAACGTTGAACAAATTAACCACTTAAGTCAGAGACCACAGAGTAGAAAATGGACAAGAGAAAATAACATACTAGCACTATACTCTTATTTTAGGAGAAACCCTGCAAAAAAAGTGTATAGAAAAAGAATGATAGAAGTTTGAACAGTATTCGCTAGAATAAGACAACCAAACGCTCGCTGACCAGGTTAGGACAATAACAAAGAATGGTTGGTTTTCTGACCTTAAAATACATGAAATCCACCAACAAATACATTAGCAAAACACATCAATATATCCCTGATACAGTAACCGAGACTCTAAATATAGGAAAGCCTGAAACTGCTAACCAAACACTATATGACAAAGACCGATACACCGCAAACACACAGACGCACACATTGACCCATGAGGTAAATATGAATGTAGATATCATTAAAAGAATCATGTCTGAAAAGAAAACCACATTGTCTTCTCTCAGGAACCAAGATTGGAGGACAGTCAAGACCCAAACCGAGAAAGTGAACGACTTATCGACAAATATCCCAACAAACATCATGGAACTAAACGATTAAAGATATGTAGGAGCAAAATTAGTCTAAAAAAATCGGGGTCCCTCTGAAGACCACAGACAGAATGTCAAAACTCGGATGTGAACTCAGACTAGAATCACAGATAAAACGACAACAAACAAAAACACAAAAACTGAACATAAAAATATATTCAGACGAAACTGAAAAAGCACAGCAGCTAGAACAAAAAGTAAAACTTGAGAAGACTAATCAAAAATACTGGCAAAAGAAGGAAGACTAAAAAGATAATGAGACATGACCAAATAATACAGACAAAGCAGGACTTTCCAAAACAAAGAAAGAAAATTCTACCAACGAGTAGGAGGAGAATGGATGAAGACATACCAGTGACCGGATGCGAAAGAAGCCAAAAGATTTTGGAGCAAAATATGGGAACGGAAGGATCATAAGAAAGAAACTCAATGGATAAACAACATGGAAACAGAGTTGTGAATACTCGAAGACGGCCCTAATGTGGAAATACACCTCGAGGCACTCAAGACAACACTTGTAAAATACCAAACTGGAAAGCTCCTGGCCTAGGTTTTAAAAATTTACCTCCATCCACGACAGACTGGCAACCGAAATGAATGAATGCATACAGAAAACTGAGATACCAAATGGAAGACTACCCTGATTCAAAAAGACCGCTTGAAATAACTATAGACCCATAACGTGTCTACATGTGGAAAATATTACCGGCACAAATTAGGGAGATCAAGTACTCATTGATAAGCCATGATGTCTTCTCCAAGGAGCAGAAAGGATGCCTCAAGGGGACCAGAGACACAGAATAACTATTATATATAAATCAACACATCCTCAACGAGAGTAAAATGAAACGGAAAAATCTAGCTATGGCCTGGATTGACAACAAAAAGGCTGAATATTACACTGTCTCAAAATGTATAAAATACCTGATGAAGTCATACCGTTTATCGAGAAGACCATGGAAACCTGGAGAGTGGAATTGACAGCAGGAGGGAAAAGTTTAGCGAAGATAAAGATCCAGAGAAGCATATTCCATGGAGACGCACTATCACCATTACTATTTGTAATAGCGATAATGCCACTCAATCAAATTTTCAGGGAATATATAGCCAAATAAAACTCTACAAATTGCAAAAAAAAAATCAACCACCTTACTGTTTGCAAAAAACGAAAAAGAATTGGAAACTCTAATACAGACAGTGATGATATGCAGTTAATATATAGGAAGGCAATATTGCATAGAAAAATGCGCCATGCTAGTAAAGAAAATCGGGAAACGACACATGACCAAAGGAATCTAGAAAAATCAGAAAGCTTGGAGAAAAGGAAACTTACAAATATTTGGGAGTATTGAAAACTGACACCATCAAACAAGTGAAGAGGAAAGATAAAGTCAAAAAAGAGTATCTCGAGAAAACCAGAAATCTACTCGAGAGAAAACTATACAGCAGGAAGCTTATAAAAAAGATGAATACTTGGGCTGTCCAACTACTAAGATACTCGGGACCTATCTTGAAATGTACCAGAGAAGACCTTAAACAAATAGACAAGAGAACAAGAAAACTAATGACCATGCGTAAGGCCTTGCATCCCAGAGACGACATAGACACGCTAATGTGTCAAAAAAAGAGGGGAAAAGAGGACTTGCCAGCATTGAAGACAGCGTTAACGCATCGATATAACGACTCGGTTATTACATAGAAAAGAGCGGAGAAGGAATGAGTACAGTCACCAGAAACAATACTGACGACACGAGGATCAGCAGAACGGAAGTAGCCAGAAAACAAAAATCAGAAGAAAATCAACTCTATTGACGGTGACACTAATTGTAATTGGTGGTCTTGTTACAGTCACCACAGGATTGGTACAAGGATTGTAGGACTTGGAAATATAAGGACGACTGGAGAATATCCAGACAATAGTATTATTGAGATCGACCAATATAATAAGAGTTCTGGAGACTTGAGGAGACTTGTTGTCACTCAAACTTCAGTGAGAAACCATTGACTAACGCTGATGTGAGAAACTCGAATAATAATAATAATAATAATAATAATAATAATAATAATAATAATAATAATAATAATAAGAAGAAGAAGAAGAAGAAGAAGAAGAAGAAGAAGAAGAAGAAGAAGAAGAAGAAGAAGAAGAAGAAGAAGAAGAAGAAGAAGAGCAAGTACAACATCACGGAACAATAATTTTCCAAATAGGCTGAAAGGCAAAAAACTGAAAGCTGCACAATAATAATAATAATAATAATAATAATAATAAACGACACTTTACTGACGGAATGGAACTACCAAATCAAGACAAAATTAGAACGCTTGGAGTAAGGGAAACCGAGAAATACTTGGGGATATTGGAAGCTGACACCATCAAAGAAGAGGAGAAAAAAATAAGAAAGAATATTTCAGAAGAACCAGAAAGTTACTCGAGACAAAACTATATGGTAGAAACCTTACCAAAGGAATAAATACCTGGCCTGTCCTCCCCGTAAGATATTCGGGACCATTCTTGAAGTGGACCAGAGAACTTAAACAAATGGACCAGAGAACAAGAAAACTAATGACCATGCATCCCAGAGATGACGTTGACAGACTATATGTGCCAAGAAAAAAAGGAGGAAGAAGACTTGCTAGCACTGAAGACAGTATTGACTACAGTACGACTTGATGACCTAATAGAAAAGCGCCGCGAAGGACTATATATAAAAGCACGGAGAAGGACTGATTACAGCTACCAGAAACAATACTGACAACACGAAGACCGACAGAACAATAACCAGAAAACAAAAATAGGAAGAAAAACAACTCTATGGACGTTTTAAGTTACTAATAAGCAATCTCACAATAGAAAATGTGGACGTGGCTAAGAAAGGGTAACCTTAAGAAAGAAACAGAAACTCTCCTGATAGCAGCACAAAACACTATAAGGACCAATTATATCAAAGCAAAAATAGATAAGACGCAACAAAACAGCAAATGTAGGTTATGTGGTGATAGAGATAAAAAGATCGATCACATAATATGCGAATGCAGAAAATTAACACAGAAAGACGAGACACGACTAGGTGGGTAACGTGATCTACTGGGAATTGTGCAAGAAATTTCAGTCTGACCATACCAACAAATGGCATATGCACAACCAAACATCAGTACTGGAGAATGACACACATAAACTCTTATGGGATTTTGACATCCAAACACATCATTTAATCTCGGCCAGACGACAAGACATTATAATAAACGACAAAAAAAAAGAACTAGAATAATTAAAGACTTTGCTGTCCGGGCTGACCACAGAGTAAAATTAAAAGAAAGTGAAAAGAAGGATATATACCTCGACCTTACTAGGGAACAGAAAAAACTGTGGAACATGAAAGTGGCGTTTATACCAATTATAATTGGTGCTCTTGGTACTGTCACCAATGGATTAATAAAGGGAGAGGGGGACTTGAGAATACAAGGACGAGTGGAGACCACCCAAACTATAGTATTATTGAGATCGGCCAGAATACTGGGAAGAGTCCTGGAGACTTGAGAAGACTTGCTGTCACTCAGACTGCTGTGAGAGATCATCAGCTAACGCTGATATGAAACACTCACAAGGAGTAACAAGAAGAAGAAGAACAACAACAACAGCAACAACAACAACACTGAACAAGACTTTCCAAAGGTGAGCTGAAAGACAAAATCCTGAAATCTGCTCCATAATAGAAACCAGTAACATCGCCACTAAAGCAAATTTTTCATAGCACCAAAGAAAATTTGTAAAGATTAGAAGAAAATCATTACTGAAGAGAAGAAAACATTAAGTATCTCTCAGCAATCAAAATTGGAAAAAGATCGAACGAGAAACAGAAAAGGTGAATAAATTAGTAAAAAATATCCTCACAAAGAACATTAGCGAATTGGATGATGCAAGAGCAAATGTAACTGAACGACTGGAATTCGAACTCACATCCGCAGTCCAGCATTTTAGCCATTACACTACGAAGACAACTTCCTAAAATGATTGGAGCTTTTAGTATGAACAAGAGAAGTACAGACAAATACATTGAAAATATTCCTGATTGTGCCTATTTGGAAGAGATTTTTTAATACACGAGAACTACTCATCTTCTGAAGTTGAAAAGACCCAAATAAAACACCAGATGTCTGAGAATTTAACTTGAAGAGAAAAATCAAAAGATATTGACGAAAGAGGGGAGACTCAAAAGATAGCTGAATAGAGTCGAGCAATACTAACAAAATAGGACATTCCAAAATAAGGAAATTAAATTCTTCCAACAAGTCAGTGGAGAATGCACAAAGACAAACACCTAATCAGATGCAAAAAAAAGGAGTTAAATATGGGAACAAAAACTCTTTTTGCTGAATGGATAAAAAAATCTGAAAAAAGAATAAGAAGAACTCGAAGGAGGAGCTGAGGAGGACATACATCTGTACTCTTAATAAGCAACACTCAAGAAAGTACCAAATTGAAAAACAGCAGGCTAAGCTGGCAAACATGGATTCTGGGTTTTAAAAAATTACGCCTATCAATAACAGATTGGCTGTACAATTGATTAAATGCTAAGTAGACGTTAGTAGAACCGAATGACTTAAGGAAAGACTACCCTGATCCAGAAGACCCCTATAGATTGATAGCGTGTATACCAATGATGTGGAAAATTTTAACTACACAAATTTAAAGAAGAGATCTGTAACTCATTTGTATGCTGCGGATTATTTCCAGCAGAACAAAAAGGATGCCGTAAAAGAGCAAGAGGAACTGGTGATCAACTATATAAAGCACATCTTCAAGAAGACCAAAACTAGGCAGAAAGGTGTGGCTATAGCATAGATTGACCACAATAGGCCAATGGTGTGGTCCCGCAAACTTGGATATTAGAATGTCTGAATATGTACAAAATATCCGACTAAGTCACAAACTTCATCACAAAAAATTGGTAAGTGGAATTAACAGCGAGAGAATAAACTCTAGCAGAAGTGAAAAACCAGGGAGTTATCCGCAAGGGTATCTCTGGTTCTCACCATTGATATTTGATATAGCAATGATACTATTTAATTACCACTTAAAAAGTGCATTTTGACTACAAATTTACAAAATCACAAAAAAAGATTAATCACTTTATGTACTAGGACGACTTCAAGTTATTTATAAAAGATTAAAAAGAATTGTAAACTCTGGTACGAGCGATAAGAATATACAGCCAGAATATAGGGATGGAATTTGACATAGAAAAATGGGCTATGCTGATAACGAAAAGTATATAAAGACAAATAACTGAATGAATAAAACGGCCAAATCAAGAAATAATCAGGGTGCTTGGAAAAAGGAAAATTGCACAAGAACTAGGAAATACGAAAAGCGAAAAACATCAAACAAATGGAGATGGAAAAAAAAAAGAAAAGAGAACCTCAAATGAACGAGAAAACTTTTCGAAACCAAGCTCTGCAGCAGAAATCTCATCAAAGTAATTATCAACTTGTTAGATACTCTTGTAAGTTACTCGTGACCATTCCTAAAATGGACTAGGGAGGAACTCAGACAAATGGACTAAAGGACAAGAAAATTAATGACAATGCACAAATCATTACTTCCGAGAGATAGACAGCATGTTAAGAAAAGAGGAAGGAAGAGCACCCGTCAACACTGAGGATTCCGTAGATGCATCATTACAAAGACAACATAAAAAGAAAGATGAATTACAACAGCCAGTAATGTATTGTCAAGATAAAAACAATCAGAAGAACAACAAAAACTAAGAAACAGAAATGGTAAGAAAAAGAATTGTATGGATACTTCAAACAACAAACTAGTGATATTGCACGCAAGAGAATTGGACATGGCTACAAAAGGGAAATTTTAAGAGAGAAACGATATCTTTTCAATTAGTCGCACAAAACAATGTCATAAATACCAATGATATTAAAGCGAAAATCAATAATATGTAACAGAGTAGAAAACTGAAACGGTTAATCACAGAACATGAGACTAGAGATGAATAGGCGGGAATGATGTTCCCCTGGGAACAATGCAAGAAACAGAAATTGGACCATACTACTAATTAAAATATGCACAAACCAGAATCCGTTCTAGAGAATGAGATGCATAAAATTATCTGCTATATTGATATACAAACGTATCAATCCTACCCACAAGACCAGACCTTGTGTTAATTAACAAAAAAAAAGGGAATTTACGGTCTAGTGAATTTTACCGTTCCTGCAGACTTTAATGTGGAAATAAAAAAAAGTGAAAAGATAAACAAATACTTGGACTTTGCCCGAGAACCTAAACACAATAGATCATGCGATCCAGTTGTTACTGGTGCGCTTGAAACAGTCCCTAGGGGCATTGACAAAGACTGGAGGAGTTAGAAATAAGAGGGCGGGCAGAGACCATCCAAACTACAGCATTGTTGAGATCAGCCGGAATAGAACAGGTTCATAAATTTCAACTTTCTTTTTCAACAACCTTTTTTATTATAATAATTTTGCCCGGTGATCTATATTCTGTCATTTTTTACACACTTACTAAATAGATACTATAAACAAAATTTGCAACATTCGTTTGAGATATTCTTTTAATTACGTATATTGGTTAATGGTAAAATATCATGTTTTCTTATCTATTAGGTTTTATTTTTTTGTTTTTAGTTTTTTTTGCGAAAGCAATGACACCTACAAATTCTTTGCTTTCATTTACTTCAGAGTCTCAATTAAAATAATTTATAACCAGAGAAAAATTTTATTCTGTTGTGAAAAATGAATTTCTGGTTATGTTAGAATTTAATTCTCCATTTAAGAAAACAGCATAAAATAATGAAATATGTTTATGAAAAGAAATTCAAAAGCATAAAAAATAAGTCATAGTCGAAATCTGCAATGATAGACAAGCTAGGAATTTAAATTTAACATGGCAATCTATTTCTATATTACTAAAATTATCATTAAATTTGTGTGTGTGTGTGTGTGTGTGTGTGTGTGTGTGAATAACAGTCACTCAGCAAAAACCATAAATCATAGCAAAACTTTAACAATACCTTTAAAATACACAGACTTTGTTTGTTTGTTTATTTTGTTTTGTTTTACAGCATATCAACCTCATCGGTCATTTAATGCCGAATCAAGTTAAAGAAAATAAGTTTGAAAAGGAATTCAAAGGAGAAGTCTTAGGAATTAATGATAAACTTTAGATAATTAGTTATTTGTTTGTTTTTTATTAGGAGTTTATTTGTAAGGAATCATGAACATAAAAAAAAACAAAAAAAACTGTGAAACAGGTTGGGAAAGGGATCAGTTTGTTAGAATATATCTAGTAAAGAAAGGGTTTATATAAGTAATTTGGTCTTATTGTAAGTTTCTTTAGAATTTTGTGTATAACTTCACTGTTTTTAGAAATGATATAACATTATTTATTTCAATATTTAGGAACAAACTTTGTGGATAAAGCAATTTCTAGTCCATTTTGTAACTGAATAATTTTATGGGGTCAGCATTTGCGCCGAACATCATTTTTTGATCATCCAAATTCTGTATATATAATGGAGATAACTATGTAATGCTATTTTGAATCCACCACTCCATCCTAAATGGAAGCATCAATACAATCATGGACCGCAGTTACAAAGGAAAAACAACGGGTTCACAAGTCATTTAGTATACAACGGGGAAAATAAGTATTTTATCCCCTGCTGATTTTCTGAGTTTGCCACCTTACAAAAAATTCGAACTTTCAAGAATTTTCTGGGTTGGTCCGTCTTGAAAAAATTCAAGAAAATCATATTATAATAATTTTTTTTAAAATTTATTTGTATTTTATTTTTAAAAATAAGTATTCCACCCCCCATAGCAAAAGTACTTGGTGAAGAAACCCTTGTTGGCAAACACAACAACCAGACATTTCTTGTAGTTGGTTACCAAGTTTTTACAGATCCCAAGGGGGATTTTGGCCCACTCCTCTTTGCAAATCTTCTCCAAATCCGTAAGGTTAGTAGGTTGTCTCCGGGCATCTTCAATCTTCAGCTCCCTCCACAGATTTTCTAAAGGATTAAAGTCCAGAGAGTAACTAGGCCACTCCATAAGCTTAATGTGCTTCTTCTTGAGCTATTTCTTTGGTGCTCTAACCGTATGCTTTCGGTCATTGTCATACTTGAACACCCATTCACGACCCATCTTCAGTGTCCTGGCTGAGGCAAGGAGGTTTTCATTCATGATTTCCATGTACTTGGCCCCATCTATCTTTCCCTCGACTCGGTATAGTCGTCCTGTCCCCTTAGCAGAGAAAAAGCCCCAAATCATAATGTTTCCACTATCATTCTTAATGATTGATGGTGTTCTTGAGGTCCAAATAAACGTTTTTTACATCCAAACACGGCGAATCGAGTTGACGCCAAAAAGCTCAATTCTAGTCTCATCTGACAACAGCACTTTCTTCCAAGCCTCCTCCGAATCATCCAGGACTTTATTAGCAAACTTCAGACGGGCCTGTACAAGTGCCTTCTTGAGTAGGGGGACCCTTGTGGGCACTACATGATTTCAGTCCACGGCGATGCTGTGTGTCATCTTAGTGACTGTGGTATCAGCTTTCTTGTCGTGAAGTTCGGGGTTGTTCCTCACCTTTCTTATCACCAGGTTTACTCCACGTTGAGAGATCTTGTGTGGATCTTCTGACCGAGGATGATTGATAGTCAATTGGTGTTTCTTCCATTTTCTTATTATCGCACCAACAGTTGACTCCTTTTCACCTAGCTGCTTGCCAATCGTCTTGCAGCTGATTTCAGTCTTGTGCTGGTATACAATTTTGTTCCGGATGTCCTTAGACAATTCTTTCGTCTTCCTCATCGTGGAGAGATTAGATTCTAATTCATTGAAGGATTCTATGTCTTTCATAAGGTAATGAGTACTTAATTAGGAGTGATAACTGAGTAATAGAACTAGTCTACATGCCTCCTTGTCACGTAACCGGTCTGTGGGTCCTGAATCATGGCTAGTTGATAGGGTGGAAGAAATATTTATTTTTTTCAATAAAATACAAATAAATGTGATTTTCTATAACTTTTTTAATATTCTATATCTCACTTTGAAGACGGACTTACCCTGAAAATTCTAGACCATTCTTCTTTTTATAAGGTGGCAAACTCAGAAAATCAGCCGGGGATGAAATACTTATTTTCCCTTCTGTAAATATGAACAAGAGAAAGAAATCATAATGAAGTTATTTTGTTAAATTTTTATAAGTTAGCAGGGGTTTTTTTTGGAGGGGGGTTGTCATTCTGGACAGTTTTTTCTCGAAAATAAAAGTAGAATCATTTTGCTTTGTGAATAGTTATATATAGAAAATTCTCGAAAAGATCACTTTTTGTTCCACTGTTTCTTTACTTTGGCATTTTTTACACTTCTTCATCATTTTAAATCTTTCTCATCCGATTCGCTTTGTGGTTTTTTTTTTTTGTTTTTTGTTTTTTCTTCTCTCGTCGATCACTTTTTTCTTTCTTAGTCTGTTCGATCCTCCTTGATTTCATTTTTTGTTTTGTTTTCGTTTTTTTTTTTGGGGGGGGGAGTTCATCCATCTTCAAAAACTGTTTCTAATCATTTCTTTTTGCTACCTTTTAGTCCCTTTCCCCCATTCGTTCACCTAAGAGCAACGCCCTTCTCTAACTGGTATTCCCAACCCCGTGCCATCAAGTGCCACATTTCTCCCACTTACCCTTCACTGTCGAGGTACGTGCCTCCTCACGAATTCCATTGCGATTATTATTGTTGAAATAATAATTATAATTATTTTTGCTACTTGTGTGTGTGTTTCACATTAGTCAAGCATGTCGATCCATTATTGGAAGACGACAAAACTTCTTGAAAATAAGGAAACGTTGAAAAATATCAGATACAAATTGAAGATGAAAAAAAACGAGAAAAGAAACCAAAGAGAAAAGGCAGCTTAGATGGCAGGCCTCGATGTGAAGGAGACTTCTTAAACAAGCTATCAAATATGTCAACAAGCTGATGCCAAGAAGGCAGGCGGCTGATCAACAAGACAGAAGTAAAAAAAAATAATATTCAAACAGCAGATAAATGATGTTCTGATTGCAATTAATCAGCAAGAGAATAATGCGCCTTTTTGCACACTGCTAATTCTACTCGTCGCTCGATCGTTTTAATGGGGTTGCAGAGAAATAATAAACGAAGCATGTGTCGCGCTTGCAATGATTTAGCAAAGGTGGTAATGACTATGGATAAGCAGCCCAACAACAAAAATCAAGACATGCAGGAAGGAGCCGATCCGGCTTCTCATATTCTGAGTCAAAAGGCCAACATCTAGTTGGTCGGGGGTTGAGTAGACAGCATCATCTTGCTAGCCAATAGTCAATAAACGGCTTCCTTGACAAAAACATTTGCAGTTTGTAACCATTCAGCTTTATCAAAAGGGAAACGTCGAAAAAGATGCAAAAACTAAAGAAATATGATTTTATTTATAATGAACTTTGTTAGCGAAGACGTTTTGTTGGTGAGCTTCTTGAAGTGTTTCTGTTCACATGTCTATGCACAACATTTATTTTAATTATATGTATTCATGTGCGTTTGAAAATGTATCAAAATTTAGGCATTTAAATTCCAGTACTTGTTCAATATATATATATATATATATATATATGAAGAAAAGCCAAAAAAGAAAATGATCTAAAATTTGATGAATTTGTCATGAAAGTCGACGTTGAACGCCTCGGTTAAATTAGCCTTCCTAAGGACTTTACACTCATGAAAAATATTGATAAAATAAACGGATGTTTGAAGAAATAGCAGGAAAAAAGAAATTGTATATAAAAAGAAAGATTCACAACTGTACATTCAGTATATTTTTTTCATCTTGCCGGATTTAATTTCCGTATTTACTTCCATATATATATATATATATATGTGTATGTATGTGTGTGTGTGTGTGTGCGTGTGTGTGTGTGTGTGTGTGTGTGTGTGTGTGTGTGTGTGTGTGTGTGTGTGTGTGTGTGTGTGTATTTTGGCACCATTTCTTCATTAATACAAATTTTCCTTGAACATAATAGTCATTTTCTGTCTACATATTTTCTTGTTGATCCGTTCATATTGCCGTATTGCTTTTATCGTATTCGGCAGGAATTGATTGATGTATTTTCCATAATTGTATATATCCCAAGTACTTTCTGTCCGACTTTGGGCCATCATCAGGGGAGGATCTATTACAAAAGTGATGTAACTTTTTTTTTTGCATAACTACTATGTAAGAGCGTCTTTACCGTTGGAGTGTGTAGCGTTTGCTTTTAAAGGTGTTTCTATAAATAGTGTCCGTAGCTAAAGACATTTAAGTACATTAGCACTGGTTTTGAAATTAATTCTGTTAAGTTTAGGTTGCATGTTTCTAATATGTAGTGCTTCGAGAATCTGTAGTTTTTGTTTGCAAAACCCCAGTGGAAGGAGAGGAATTATTTTTAATGACCAAGTTGGAAGTTTTAAATGTATTATAATAAGTTTTATCTTTTTATTAGGATCAGTGGGGAGTATGTTTCTACGAATCAATGTTTTAAAATATTTTTTCATCTGATTTATAACTGGGTTTTTGCAAAAAAACAACGTTATATATCAATTTAAATGTCCTTTAGTGGATCGTATCTCGATTATTATATATGTTGGTTTAAGAGACTTACAACGCACCTTTCTGATACAAGTTCAATAGCTCAGCATTTAAAAAAAACATTCATGCCCAACAACAGAAGTACGAAAAATTCTCATCGACAACACAACAATATTAGAACATCAAAATAGCAAACAAAAACTACAGAAGAAGGCTGAAGGACGCATTGCCAAAACATTGTAATAACATTGATGGTGAAGACAATTGTCCGAATATCTTTTGGGATATTATTAAAATACGAAAGTAATGGTTCGCTCACGGGATGGAAACACAGACTTCTTCGACATTGTTGTTGGAGTTTTCAGGAGATACATTCGCACTATATTTGTTGATAATTTGCCTAGATCACATACTTTGAACGTCAATTGATCTAATAAAAAAATGGCTTTACACAAAAAAAGAAGCAAGAAGTAGACGATACCCTCCAGAAAATCTAATAGATGCTGACTACGCAGATGATCTAGCACTTTTTGCAACTACATCTACCCCAGCTGAATCTTTCTGCATTGGCCTCCACTTGAACGAAGATAAAACAGATTTGATGTGTTTTAAACGAAAAGGAACAATCTTCCCTGCAGGGGGAAACAAGGACGAACTCATGAACGACGTTTTTCGATGGACCCCTACTCATGGATGCGCCACTGTTGGCCAACCAAGAAGAACTTACTTACTTCATCTATGTGGAGACATTGGATGGAATTTGGAGGACCTGCTGAGTACGATGGATGATGGGAACGGATGGGGAGAGAGGGAGAGAGTGTGTCAAAGAAATCCGTGCTGTCAGCGCGGCTTGATGATGTTTTTGTGTCGAAGTATGTCATGTTAAATTTTGGATGTGTACAAACCTCTAATTTTATAACAATCATACATTGTTATTATTCATATTTCAATTCTTTCTTGTTGACGAGCTACGGTGAATAGAAAATTCATTTGAATTTAATGTGAAATATTTAAATTCGACAAAATGTATGTCATTACATGTTTATCTGATTGTTTTCATTATTTTAAATCCGATTATTTTCATTCAAATAACTATTTGACATTCATTTCATATGCAATCAGAAATGACTTAGAAAAGTCCCAATATCATCTCTAATAGTTTTTAGAATGCCAGATATATTGTTATTATAGGTGCTGTCTTGTGTTATACCTTGTATTGTCCGTACTACTCTGCATTATAGATATTGCTCTGTATTATAAGTACTCTGTAGTCTTATAAGTACTCTCTAGTATTGTCCTGTCCTGTATTGTCGGTACGATCTGTATTATAGATACTACTCAGTATCCAGTATCAAAGAGATTACTCCGTATCATAGGTTCTGCCCTGGCTTTATTGTTCCACGGCTTCTTCATTTCTCATACTACGTCCTAAACTATATCGATTTTTCAATTTGTTTTATTTGACAATAATCAAATCCCGTCTCTTTTTCTTTAGTTTTTTTAAGTCTTGATCTCAAAATATTTATTATACATTGATTCATTTCAACTGTTATCCTTATGCAAGTTGTTATAATCAAAACGTTTCGACTGTTGCATCACTCAGTTATATTAACTGGGTCTGCTTTTATTCGTTTCAAAATAATCTTGTTGGTTATTGAACATTTCTATTTCTATGTTTTTCATTCCTATTTCTAACTGTTGACATGATCGTTTCTCTTTACTCCTAATTTATATGAATCTGACGATTTCTTTCCTTTCTACGCTTATTTTTTGATCATGTGGGTGATGATCATGTTGGATTCATCATCGAAGGTCGAATGTTATCGATTGTTTTTATAAGTTTTCTCTCTTTAGTGGCTGTTTTTCCTCCATATTTCTTTGCTCATGTCAATTAATTCTGAGAGTCATTCTCTTTTTCAATTTGTTTTGCCTGATTAGACAGTCTCTGACTTGTTACTAGTTTCCTAATCGTAACTTATACTTTTAAAAGCCCTTTCAGAGAGGTTGCTTTAGAAATAGCCATATATTACTGATTCATTTTGTATTTGTTCTGCAATAATTGGACGACAACCGAGTCCTTTCTATAAGCCATCAAAAGATTACCTGTGCGAAGAGTTTGCCTGCACTCAACATGCATAAACCTATATAGTTTTTGTTTTATTAAGATTAGGTGACTTCGGCACAAGGCCAGAAGTATGGACCATAAGAATCGAACTTAATTGAAATAGTTATTTAGTTTATCTTGCTAACCATTATACTACATAAAGCTCTTTCTAATATATAAAATCAGATTGATTGTATTTATGACAATGTAAAAAGATATATAACAAAAATATGTATCGATAATAAACATATCACATTTCCAAAACGTTTTCTTTTTCATATTCTAAAGCTTATACTGGTATAACTCTTTTCCTCTCTTGGATAATTCACTTGACGGCAGCAGATATACATTAAGATTAATCTAGACAAAAAAGAATTTTATCTTTTCAGAGAAAATCTCAATTTCTACTGCCGAAATCAATTTTTGCAGAAAACCTTTTGATTTTGTGTTATTCTTTTCTTGTTAATATCTTTGACTGTTTATCATCGCATCACTTAATAAAATATCGACTCGAAATTTTCTAACGGCAAATCAGTGCATATTTTTAGCATATTACTATTTTTTTAATAATCTAAAACTTTTAAAGTTTTTAGTGAGGATTTTAATTTACGATGTAAATATGATATTAAACTGGACTCTTAATTTGTATCTGTCAAGCAACTAAGTAGAATTTTTACATTTTTGTTCAACATTATAAAGCATACATCTCTCTAAAACTTTTTTGCCAGAAACCGAATTTCCACTCTTTAACCCCAGAATATTTCACATCACTTAGAAATTAAGACTTAAATATCATGTTATATTTATATTTGTATCATGTTCAATTTACGTGTATAGCGAATGATTTGGCAATAAATGACAATTGTTAATTCATACATCTACACAAAATGTAGTTTAGTGTTATATCTGTGTTAATTGTCGTTATAAGGTGTGAATGAATTTATTCTCAGTTTACAAAACGTAAAATCCTTTGCCTGTTCTAGCGTCTTTTCAGCAAATTACTATAATGACAGAATACCAAAGATAATGAACCTCCTAAAAATGCTTTATTTTATATTAATCTCATTTACTCGTGTCACGGAGCAATTTTTGATTATCATTTTCAATGATTTTAATAGGTGAATATCTACGCCATTTTTTTTTTTTTTACCATAGTTTACTCTTTTTAGATTTCCTTTGATTTCAACATCTTTAACTACCAAATTTGCGCTAAATTATATCAATCTGTTTTGTTGATTCTTTTTGTTAGTGATTAATTGACTTTTTGTTTATCAAATTCTTCCAATTTATGTTTCTGTTTTGCCAGGGATTTTTTCTTTTATTATTTTTAATCAGTTCTTTTACATTTCTTCAAGGCTTAAAAAAATTGAACCTTTTTGCCCCCAGGGTATTCATCGTCAAATATATCATTTTATATTTATCAGTTTTTTCTGTATAATTTCTCAAATCTTGTAATAATCCGATTTTGAATTCGGCTAATCAACGGCGTTTCATTTTTTGTGGTTTGTTCTGTTCGATTTTTGTTTGCTAAATTTACCTGAATTTGGATAAATTTCCCACATGTACAATATTCGTTTCTTATTTTCTTTTTCCCAATAGGGCACTTCTAAAATAGAAGTTCCTAATGTGATGTATTTGCAAATCAAAAGTTATTTTAATTACCAAAAATATTTAAATAAAGGTCATGATTATTCTGATTGTAATCATCCTTTTCTTTATAATAATAAAAATAATAATTATTTACTCCTCTAGAGTTTTTCACATCAGTATTAGCTGATGGTTTTTCACTGGAGTTTGAGTGACAGCAAGTCTCCTCAAGTCTCCAGGACTCGTCTCAGTATTCTGGCCGTCCTCAGCAATGCTGTCGTTTGGATAGTCTCTACCCGTCCGTAAACTTCCAAGTCCTCCAGGCCCTTTGAGAGTTTTTTTACACCAGCGTTAGCTGATGGTTTTCCACTGGAGTCTGATTGACAGCAAGTCTCCTCAAGTCTCCAGGACTCTTCTTAGTATTCTTGCCGATCTTAACAATGCTGTAGTTTGGATAGTCTTCACTTGTTCTCTTATTTTCAAGTCCTCCAGTCCCTTTATCAATCCTTTGGTGGCTGTACCTAGCGCACCAATTACAATTGGTATCACATGTTCCATAGTTTTTTTATTCGTCTAGCAATGTCTAGGTACTTATCATTATTTTCGCTTTTTTTCAGTTTTACTCTGGGATCAGCCGTACGGCAAATTCCACTATTCGGTAGTTCCCTTTCTTTTTGTTGAATATCACTAGGTCTGGACGTCTAGCCGAGATTAGGTGATCAGTTTGTATCTCAAAATTTTAAAGAAGTTTATAAGTCTCATTTTCTAGGATGGATTCTGGGTTATTTATATACCATTTGTTCGTTTGGTCAGATTTAAACTTCTTGCGCAATTCCCAGGGATTTACTTCCCCACCCAGTCGTGTCTAGTTTTATACTCTCTTTGCACTAATTTACAGCATTCACTTATTATGTGACTGATCGTTTCGTCTTTATCATCACATAGTCTACATCTGCTATTTTATTGCGTCTTGTCTATTTTTACTTTGACATAGTCCTTATGGCGTTGTTTTGTGCTGAGATTTAGTTTCTCTCTTAAGGTTTACCTTTCTTAGCCATGTCCAAGAATGAGATTTTGCTTGTTTGTCACTTGAAATATCCATACAATTGTTTTTTTTTCCCATATTTGTTTTCTGGTTATTTTCCATCTGTTGATGCTTGTGTTGTCTATATTATTTTTTGTACCTGTTGTCAGTCTTCCTCCGCGTTTTTTATGCAGTCTTCTAGTCCTTGTATCGATGCATCGACACTATCTTGAATGCTGGTGAATCCTCTTCCTCCTCCTTTACTTGATACATACAAGGCATTTATCCTTCTGATGAGATTCCTGCTCTGTAGTTTGGTTTCGAGTAGTTCTCGTTCTCCTGGGGTATTCTTTTTGTAATTTTTTCTTTCATCTCCGTTTGTTTGATGGTGTCCGCTTCCAATAATCCCAAGTATTTGTAAGGTTTCTTTTCTCCAAACATTCTGATTTTTTCATGATTTGGTATTTCTATTCCTTTTCATCATTTGCATGGTACATTTTTCTATCGCAAACACCACCCCTACATCTTGGCTGTATATCTTCACTGCCAGTATTAGGGTGTACATATGTCCATGTATACAAGGTGGTTGATTTTTTTCTTATAATTTGTGGAGTCTGTATTCGTCTGTGCATTTCTTAAGTATGTGATTGAGTGGCATCATTGCTGTCACAAATAATAATGGTGATAGCGCATCTCCCTGGAAGACGCCTCGCTGGATTTTCTCCTCAGCTAAGCTTTTTCGTCCTGCTATCAGCTCGACTCTCCAGTTTTTCATAGTATATTCGATAAACTTTATGACTTCGTCGGATATCTTATTCATTTGAGACAGTCTATAATTCAGCTTTGCAGGACCATATCATATACCTTTTTGTAGTCAATTCACACCATAGCATTGTTTTTTCGTTTCGTTTTGCTCTCCTTGATTGCTTGTTTATCATTTGTAATGTAGCTCTTCTGTTCCTCTAGTCGACTTCCGGTATCTTTTCTCTTCCTCGGGGAACAGTCCGCGGCTTATTAGCGAATTGTAAATCTCCTCCCTAATTTGTGCCGTTAGTCTTTTCCACATGATCAGTAGGCACGTTATAGGTCTGTAGTTGTTCGGTGCGGTTCCTTTAGGTGGCTCTTTTTGGATCAGGCTGGTCTTTCCATTTGTCACCCACTTGAGAATGTCTGTTTCTAGTAAGCTTCTATTCGTTTTTATAGCCAGTCTGTCATGGATGAAAGATAATTTTTAAACCCTTATCCGTTTCTGCCATCATGTTCCGGCGTTTGCTAATTTGGTACTGTTTTAGTGTTGCGCTGAGAGAATCAAGGTGTATTTTTCCCTTGGTCATTTTTTGAATCCTTCTGACTCTTTTCTGATATCTCCATTCGGCTGTTATGTTCTTTTGGTTGCCGTATTTTGCTTCAAATTGTTTTGTTACCTTGTCATCTGGTTGTTTTCACTTCATGAGAATTTGAGCGGAAAAACATTTGACAGTTAATTTAACTAAAGATAAACTAAAGTTAACCCAAAAGATTATTTTGACTATAGAGAAAATATGAAATTTTAAAATCAAATCTTGCTACTTAAAGAAATTAAACGTGTGAAGTCTAAAAAGCGGATTAAATGGACGCCACTAATTCTTATTCATTTTTTTTTTATTTCTAAAACACAACATTTTTGTCAAATTGAACAATCAGAACGTGATTTGAAGTCTGAAAAATAAAACTTGGTCATTTACTTTGTGGTTTGTTTGCTCGACTGAATCAGATAGCTGTACTAGTAGAAAAAAATTTCTAGTGGATCCAACCAATCTTAGACAAATAAATGGGATCAGATAAAAAATTGATCAATGTATGGGAGCCGAATCCTTCTAATTTATTTACTGATAGAAAAGTCGATCTGTCAATGATTCTTTTGGACCAATATCTGACCAAAATAAGTAAATCCTGAAACTTTTGGTTAACTTATTTAAATGCTGAAAATAAAAATCCTTCTAAGTCTCAATCTTATACAAAAGTATTTTCAGATAATTGCAACAATTATAAAGCATAAGATTTTAAAGAAAGAAAGACCCTAATAATGAATATTAGATGTTATCAATTAATTATCAGTTTAAGTAATAAATGTTTTTATCTACAAACATCTGTATAGGATTGTGTAAGTACATAGCTGAACAAACGAAATATTTATTTGCCTCTTTTAAATTCGGTGGTTCAGTTCTGCAACTGATTTCGTGTCCAAGTTGAAACGAGGACGCTGATTAATGTGCCATAGAGGAAAATACTAATCTAAGAATTGTTTAATTATATCGCAATATGATAAAACCTCAAACAAAGAACTGAAGAGTAAAGAGTGAGGAAGAGAAATTATTGTTTCTAAGTTCATACCTTTGAAAAAGAAGCCACCAAACCCTATAAATATTACTTGCATACACTTTGTTCAATACAGTTTTACAAGATTTTGAATAATGTCGTTGCTGTTCGTCCTAAAATTTGAAATGAGTTGAGGTTAATATTTGATATTACAAAAACTCGCCCCACCCTGCATCTTTGTTGTTTTCATTTTATCGTTTCAATCGATACTTCAGCCTTTTTCAACTGAATGTGATACCGAGTCTCGCTAAATTATTTGGCTATTTATGATCTGATATGTCCAATTGATTATTCCAGATTATCAATAAACTAAGAATTGCATGTAGACGGCGCCGAACATATTAATGTAAAAAAATTTAAAAAGCAATTAAGTATTTAAGATGCAAATTTCATAAACTTTCAATAAGATTTTAGACATTGGTCATCATTAAACAAACTCTTTGAAATATTTTGACTTGCATCAGATGTTGAAAATTTGCTTTTTTCCAACAAATACTGAAATAGAAAATAATTGTAAGAGGATGGGGTGAAAAATTTATTGGCTGGAAAGTTTAGATGATGACATCATATTTGCTTTTGACGACTTTTTGGCCTCTGAGATCTAAGCACTACAACATCGATAAAAGAAGTGTATGGACTACAGGGAAGACTGTTGAAAAATAAACCTTATTTAATCAGATTCCGTGAGAGTATCTTGATCAGCCGGTGAACTTTTCAGCCGACCCTCGTATAAACCTCATTTCGTTACATTCATTGCGAGTATCTTGGTAAGCCAATGAACTTTTCAGCCGAAACTCGTAAGTAAAACCTTTTTTTATGATACTCTGACAAATGTTTAAAGTTATTTGTAACAATTTATAACATAGTAGCGTGCATGTTCTTTAGTTTAAGTTTTTTATTAAGTCTTAAATAAAATGATCAAGAGAAGACAATTCGAAAAAATGCAGTTGTTTAAATTTATTGAGGCAAGATTTTTTAAATGCTGATAACTTATACGTTTCATTTTAAGATTTGTTTTCGATCAACTAAATAAAATCACTGTAGAAATATTTTTCCTATTTCTTTCTTATCAAATTCCATTTTCATCTTCTAAAAAGACACAATTTCATAGTATCTAATAAAGCTGAATATATGAAACGTGTTATATGAATGAATTATCAATTTTAACAACTTTGTTTTCTTTCTTCACTCATATTTCTTAACTAATGCATATGCCACATAAGATCGGGCTTCATTTCAAAACGATCGTAGACAGCAAATTTAATACCAGTTTTTAAAATTTAAGACAATTTTTGCGAACTATCTCTGGTGCTAATTATTTAATACAAAAATATTTAGAAGAAATGAAATTAAAAACATCACCTACGAAAAAAACTTCACTGAATATTTAAAACAAAATACATGAAAATTCTCAAAAGAAGAAAATACCAATTCAACGATTATAAATATTACAAACAACTCACTGAGACTAAATACACCGATTGATATATTTTGTATTAAATATTCGATGCAGTTTTTTTTCGTTGGTGATTCAAAAAGATTTTTTTTCCTTTTAAATATCTTTTCATTAAATAATGAATCACATAGATAGTACACAAGAAATTGTCTCAAATTTTAAAAAGTGGGAGTAAATTTGCTGTCTACAGTCGTTTTGAAACTCGATTTTATGTGGCATGAAATTCTTAAAATTGAGGAACATTTTGAAATTTTTACTTTCAAAATAACATTAATTCATTTTTCACTTTTTCATTTTTCGTACTTATTTAATCTATCTTAACTGATGCAAATTTTAAAATCAGAAATATTTATTTCCTCAAATTTAAAAAATATTTTTGAAGAAACTTCTTAAAATATTCAAATTTCTATCTTAACAAATAATTCTATCCCAACTTAATAGAAAATTGGATTCAAAATATTTGTTTTGTTAAACACTGTAAATACTAGGACAGAAATTTTCAATTTCTTCATCTCCAAACTTGTCAAAGTTTTATCTACAATCAAATCTACCATTAAGAAGAAAGTTTGGAAAAATCCTGATATAAAGTTGGAAAACACTATCAGATTGATCATTTCAGAAGAAAGACGGCAGAAAATCCTGATATAAAGTTTCCCTTTGGAAAACACTATTAGATTGATCATTTAAGAAGAAAGATGACAGAAAATCCTGATATAAAGTTCATCCTAGGAAACTAAAAAGAATTCTAGATATTTTATTTAAAATTTTAACTCAGTGGTATAGGAAGACGAAATTTAGAAAAAAGATTAAAAATCAACAAATTATTGGCTTTTGATAAAATTGTTGACAGTAATGAACGAAGTTTTTATAAAGACGTTTCCATGGCAAATTTCATGACTTTTTATTCTGATTACAATTACTGAATTAATTTGTCGATTTATTATATTTATTTTATTTGAAAATTGTGCATAAACACAGACTTTACAAATGCCTTCATCATTTGGAAAACAATTTCCAAATTTTTATAAAGTTTAATCTGATCAAAGATTATTTGTGCCTTTAGCACTTCATATGTAAGTCATTTTTGCAACGGCAATGCTGGGTATTCATGCTGGTATAATGATATTAAAGGAATTCGTCCTCAAATTTCTCAGTGATGAAAAATAACTTGGTGGGGAATTATATATATATATATATATATATGTGTGTGTGTGTGTGTGTGTGTGTGTGTGTGTGTGTGTGTGTGTGTGTGTGTGTGTGTGTGTGTGTGTGTGTTTACGGTTTGGAATTAAATTTGATGCTATGAAAAAAAAGGAAGACATTATGGAAAATCAGACTGACCTGACCGCTTTAGGAATAACATCATAAGACTGAATTCATGATTCCACAAAAAAAAAGAAAATCTTAATGATTTAAAGAGACAAAAGCGTGATAATATATATAGATATATATATTCGAAACATTGTACATATCAACTAATGAAGACCCGCTGTGTAAATGTGAGTTCAAAATTAAAGTTTTTTAATTAAATCATTAAGATTTTCTTTTTTTTTGTGGAATCATGAATTCAGTCTTATGATGTTATTCCTAAAGCGGTCAGGTCAGTCTGATTTTCCATAATGTCTTCCTTTTTTTTCATAGCATCAAATTTAATTCCAAACCGTAAACACACACACACACACACACACACACACACACACACACATATATATATATATATATATATATAAAGAATATATCTTAATGATTTAAAGAGACAAAAGCGTGATAATATATATAGATATATATATTCGAAACATTGTACATATCAACTAATGAAGACCCGCTGTGTAAATGTGAGTTCAAAATTAAAGTTTAGAAGTTTGAAGTATAAAAAAGACCTAATAGCAGCTTAGTCAGATGAGAGAAATGCATGCAGACGTTATTCTAAATAAATTAGATGACGCAGAAAACCAATTAACGCTGCTTAATGGATTTGTATTTTCTAAAAGACAAAGACCTTTTTAAATTGCAAAAACTTGCCGTGCGTCATTAAAATATGAGGCGTTTATCACAGAAGGGGTCTTTCTCATTTGCCACTGTCTGTACAAGATTAAAACAAGTGAAATATGTAGTATTTCAGGTTTGAAGAAAAACTCCTTGCATATGACGATAAATATATTCAACTGAATTTTCCCCTTTTCTTGTCACAGTAACACTTTTTATGCGGTGTCAGTTTTTCTTCGTACAATTTTGAATAAACATGCTGCTCATTAAAAAACGTTTGTACCATTTTTTCCGTGCTATAAAAGGCTGCCTCTGACGGCAAACATTGAGTTTATGTTGTGTTAGTGAAAACAGGAAGCTATCTTTTTTAAGATGGTTGCCTTGAAAAGACTGTATTGTGTGTATAGAAAAAAGAAGCTATCCACACACAAAAAATATGGAATTATAAAAGTCGTAGATATAAAAACTAATGTTTGCTGTAAACATTTCTATCGCTTTAGTTGACAATGAATTAATGGGGTTTTTAAAAAAAGAAGAATCGGAAATATATTTTTTCCTTTCAATTCTTTCTATCTTAACGGCGTGTACGAATTTTATCAAACAAATGTATAGAATATAATTTTACTTCACTGAGTGGCTAATTCCCGCGCTTTACAGCGAGAAACCTAACAGTTTTTAATAGATTTATTTGAATTTATCAAATCTTATGAAAAAATAATATGCATTACCTGTGAAGTTCATTTTTTTAAAGCCAGACTGATTATGATAAGTAACAGTCAAATCACTGAATACTATTCATTAATGATAGTCAAACTAACCACACACACACACACATACACAGACACACACACACATATATATATATATATATATATATATATATATATATATATATATATATATATATATATATATCAATCTTTATAGCTAATCTATAATTCTGTTTGTGTGAAGAAAAAAAACAGATTGTAAAATTTGCAAATTTTACAAAATGATATCTGGGAAGAAAAATTCAGAAAAAAAAAGAAAAGACGAAAAACACACATGCTACTTGAAAATAATCAAACAGTACGTATGCCAAATCAAAAGAAACAACACTCTTAGCCATGTAGGAATTATTTTCATTATATATATATATATATATATATATATATATATATATATATATATATTAAACAAGAAATTTAGAAATAGTATTAAATTAAATTGTCCTGCTTGGAATTGTTCCTAATCAATCCTGTTAATCCTTAGTTAGGAATAATTCCAAACAGGACAATTTAATTCTTAAATATAGGAAATTAAAAGTGAAATCATCCCAGTAAAGAGCTCAATGCAAATAAAATCAACAGAGAAAATTATTTTTTTTCAAAATAAAAAAAACAACAATCGGTCACATTAAGATAATAAATTTATTTTCATCCTGATATTAATCAATACTCTAAAAATTAACAGGATTTCTTCAGATCCAAAAAAAAAATGAATGCATAATTGGTTTTTTATTTTGAAATATATACTGGGCTCTCTAGTTTATATATATATATATATATATATATATATATCAAAACTAGAGATCCCAGTCAGTAGTATTATTTATCCCCTGGTTGTGGAGCGAACAGGTATATTTAATGCTTTTTTTACTTGTGTCATTATCGTGAAGTGAGACAAATAACCACATCCAAAACTTGAACTCTGCCCACCCGACTAAAACCACTTTCGCTCTCTGTGCTTCCATATGAAAAGTTCTCGAAAAGATTGTATCTATATCTATTGTCAAGAAATATAATCATTTCGATCTCAATTACTTCACAAAGAGTTTTACAAATTGTTTATTGGTGAACTAAACGAGAGAAACGGCAAACGGCATTGAAATTATGCAATTTTCATTATTTTGAATCATTCTTTCAAAAAAAGAATTTAAACGCTGATTATATTTCAAATTTATTTTTGCTGTGTTGTACGTTGACTAAAACTTTTCTCTTCTCCATCATATAGCAGCAATATGATTTATAATATTAAAATTTCGTTCCTTTGGACTATATCATTGCTATGGTGTTTTTGTCTTTCTGCATTGAATTCATCAATCCATCCAGGGGGCGGAGTGTGACACAAGGTCAATTTTTAAATGTTGTTCAGCTGCTTTGAAATCAAGGTTTTCCTTTTCCTAAATTTGTTGCCGTCTCAAGGCTAAAGAACACAGTCTGACCTACTATATATCTTTTGCTCGAAGGAGAAAAGACGGATTTATGTCTTTCCCATGAGCATTAGCGTCCATAATTTGAACTCGTGTTGCTGAATTTGTTTCCTAAGACGATAACCGTTACGCCACGTACGTTCTTTTGTCATTTTCTTATGTCTCTGTACATACACACCCAGAGACAGACAGAGAGGAAGGAGAAAATGGAACCTTTTACTATAACTAGGCAAATGTTCAATAATACATGTCTTTATATTTTGTATCCAGTTCTCTTCGTGTAAAAAATATGTATCCCCTTTGATATATGAGTATAACTTATATTCCATTTCAGACACTGAAACTATGACAATTTGATCGATTCTCTTTTTCAATAAAATTGATCATAAAATCGTTCTTTTAATATTGTTTTTAAAAATACAATCCCCCCTTTATCTTAGAAAGATATTAGAAATCGATCGGAATAATTGACCTTCATTATCCCGATTAAGTGAGATACCAGAACGAAGAAATTTTTTATATATTGTCGAAAGAAAAAACGTTGACCAATAGATAAAAATGAATATAATAAATCAAATAAATAAAAATAATTCCTTCATTTATGAAAATGAAAGTTGCATTGGTTTAACTCACAACATCCATTTTTTTATGATTCTGCATATTGTTACAAATAATCTGTTCATCAAATAATAGAAAAATCTATTCAAAGAAAATGATTTGAAATGACTTGTAGAGTCGCAAAAACATTTGTTAAAAATTCAAGCTGTGTGTAATAAATATTCTAGAAAATCTTTAAAAAGAAGACATTTATAATTATTTATTCAAACGTTGAAGACATCGGAGTGTAGAGACTAACATGATGGGCTACGAAATCCAGTGGTTGTTATTTCATTCTCTTTTCAACTAATGCCCTTAGGAAAGGTAGGAACTATGCATGAACCCCCAACTGTTGATTGAATAGTACCACTACAAATATGTTTTTGGCATTAAATAGCCCAACAAGTTTGATAGGTCATTAGCAAAACCAAACCTGTTATTTTTAATCTCTCGATCTTGTTACGCAGCCTCGTGTTTTCTTTGAGTTTAAACACCAACATCGAATGAAATGTTTATTTCATTAAATTAAATGTTTATTACGGCCTAAAATATTTTCCCTGTCACAGGGACTTGGGAATTATTATCTTATAAATTTTTGTAGAAGCCGATAAAAACATTAATAAACTATCATTTGCAATTTACTCAATATCTATTATCGCACTACGGCTCAAGCAGACGTTTGTCCCACCATGGTTCTCAACTGACATTTGTAACACTGCGGCAAATAGACACGTGTACCACCATGGTTCTAAAGGGTCTATGAGTATAGTACAACCCCTTAAGTTTCAGTCGGATCCCCGTTGTAACCTTGCCATCAGAAAAAGCACCGTCTGTGGATTCGTTTGATACGAAGTTTATTTTCTACTACCCTTACTTCTTAGTCGTCGAGAAGAGAGGAACAGAGTATGAACTGAGTCAACCCCTTTAAACAGATAAAGAAATAAACCGTCGTAGGGACGAAAGAGGCAAACACAGACTTTGGTATTATTCTTCTTGACTGGTGTGGGACTCCTTCGAGGAGCTCACCCAAAGTGGGTACCGTAATTTTCGACACATCTTCACACCTCCGGGACTGGTCTTCAACTAATTTTCTTTTCTTGTCTTCTATGCTGTGTCCATTCTAACGGCCTTTCAGTTGAGTTTCTTTCAACCAATCACAGCCGTCGCCCGATTTGCTGTTGATACCTTTCTATTTTTAACTTGGGTGTCAGCTGCTGTCATGACCTTGATTTCAGGAAGCTACCGTTCATTTTCCAATTTCCTTTATAACCTCTCTCTCTCTCTCTCTCTCTCTCTCTCTCTCACACTACGTCGAAACTCTTTCTGATATATGACCCTCTTTTTCCACTGTTTTCTGGTTGACCTCTAAATCTCGCTAGGAGACAACTTACTACAAAAACAATCACCCACAGTCATTAATTGTATCACATTATTGCATTTTCTGATTAGTCAAGCCTTTAAACATATAGTAATAACAATTTGAATAATAAATTAGGATTTTTTGGAAAAATGACTCTAATCTTTTTACTCGATCATTTTTATGTCTTTAACCTTTAATGCCTTGAATATATTTTGTTTTAATTATTCCTCCAAACTCGTATTTCATTCAATAATTATTTTTAATTGCTTCATTTTATATACTTACCGTCGACTTTTTATCCCTTGTTTTGAATTAGTTTAGGAATGATGTGAGAGCAGTCAGTGAATCTAAGTTTATAAATCCCTTGACGATCATTGATGCTTCTATTTTAAAAGAGAAGCTTTTTTAGTAGCAAAGTTATCTCCGTTATATTGAAAATTTTGAGGCTTAGAAATAACGTTTAGTACTAAAGCAGAACCCTCAAAGTATCAAACAGTTACGAATTTAAGTAGAATTTGCTTCATCTTTTAAATCACTGGGTTTTTGCTTTGTTATGGTTACATATTGGCCTAATGAGTACAGTTCGCCAATGGTCTGTGAGACCGGGGTTCAATCCCAGGTCGAGTCATACCAAAGACTCAAAAAATGGTACTTGATGCCGCCTTGCTTAACACAGTATTATAAGGAAAGGATCAAGGGTAAAGTGGAGCAATCCAGGGAATGGATTAGCGCCTTCCCCTACACTTTCATGTAGTAGCTATTGAAAAGAGAGCCTTTGGGTCACCCGCGATTAGGTCAGCAACTTTTACATGAGAATTATATGGATTCGTGCGATAGTAGATTTGATAAAGATTTTTTCGTTTGATCGGAATAAATCTTAATCATACAAAAATTTGAATAACCCAGTATTACACTTAAGGCATTTTAAATGTTGTAAATGGGGAAAAGATTCTTCTTCCATAATAGATAATTATTCTAATACCGGTAAATTTGTGAGAAATACTTTATGAAGGATATTCGGTATTGCATCAAAACCGTTTTAAAATTCTGATACGACATTGAATGTTATAAGCAAAATAAACTATATTTCTTAAGGTTTAAACTCGGATTCTTGTCTTTTTCTGCTCATGCACACAAACACACTCTCTCTCTCTCTCTCTCTCTCTCTCTCTCTCTCTCTCTCTCTGTATATATATATATATATATATATTAATCAGTACGAATCAAATTTTCGACTTAGTAAATTTATGATGTGATCAATGCATTATATATTAGCATCACCTATATTAGGTATTATCGTCTTTTGGAACAATCGTCTTCTGATATTCAACATCAATATGCAATTACGCATACTGATGTATTAATGGGAAACATAATTGTATTATGATAGGTGTTTTTTTATGTCTATTTGTTTCACTTCTCCCTTCCTTTTTTCCATTAATTTTAACCTATCAGAAATTGGACATTAGTTATACTCATTATTATAATGATATCTGGAACCGAAAGTTACGATGCTCGCTCGCAGACCAGCTTTATTCTGTACAAAAATATTCAAGTGCCAAAGAAATTTTAGTCAATTAAAAATCCATCAATGACCTTTTCAACAAGGAACTGTCACAATTAAGGGGGCGCGATAAGTTTGTGCGCGATCCTCCAGGAAATTCTATTTTCAAAAATAAAAAAATACTAACCCCGCTTTTGTTTTTGTTTTTGTTTTTTTTCAATTGTCTTTTTAGAATGAAGAAGAATGTGCCGCAAGTTTGCATTATTTACTCTTTCAGAAATCATGATGCAAAAAGATGTTATTTTTTCCAATCTTGTTTGATGGCTGACATTTATCATGGCTGACCTTTCAGATACAAGGAGACAAGTTTATGCAAGAACAGAATTTCAAAACTGCGCTTTCCTTTCTTTCAGAATTCTTTCAATTATCTTATATTTTACAGATTTATGCCTACTAGGCTTTTTCAATAGTTTAGGCATTCTCTCTCTCTCTCTCTCTCTCTCTCTCTCTCTCTCGCTCGCTCGCTCTCTCTCTCTCTCTCTCATATATATATATATATATATATATATATATATATATATATATATACTTTCAGTCTTAAAATTCATGGATAAACAATGATCATTCAGAAACGATGATCCAACAACAACAACAACAACATTTTAAAGAATTTGGATAATTTCATTTTAAACTATTTTGTAATATAAAATGCGTTTTTATTATAAGAAAACACAAGCTTACAAAAGAACACAAACCGAAAACTCTACTAAATTTAAATTTATTTCTAAATTTCTCGAAGAATTTATCTAATTTAATAGACTCACTCAAAGAATTAGAATAATTTATATTTAGTTTATGCTCTTCAAGGAATTCTTCTTTTAATATTTACGGTTCTTAATTTTTATATATTATACTGCCACTTTTAGCAGATAATTTCAGTACATGTTTTGTCCGATAATAATTATCAAAGGAAGAATTTCCTTTATCCTAATTTTCAAACAAGAAAACAAACTTATAAAATGTATATTAACTATTCTTTTGCAGTTCTAAATTGTCCCCAGGTAAAATAAATTAAATGTGCACGGATTATGAAACGTTAGTTTAATCTATAATTTCAACTGATGAAATCAACTTACACAAGTAAACATATGGAAACATTTTAAAAGGAGCAGAATTACTCGTTTGTGTTGGATAAAAAATTTAAATCATCTGGTTATAGTGACATTATATATATTTTACTATATTTGATATTAACTGATAATTTACACCGAACATTTACAAACGGTGATTGTGACTTGAAATGATAAAAATTATTTTTTTTTTAAATTCATTTGTCTAATATGAAATTAATATTTTTTATGAAAATTTTCAAGGGAATTTTTAGATAGTTTTTCAATAATTACTACTTTAAAGTTTTAATTAAGTATCACCTGATATTTATCGATTTAATTTTTTTTTTTTTGCCGAATAGTTCACTTTAACGAATTAATAATTCTATGTATTTTACACCTTCAACTTTTACTACGTATAAACCTAATTTATAATCTTTAATTAAATGGGAATAATTACTTTTGTAGGCGCAACAATTAGTGTTATTTTGCATTTTTTTTTAAGTTGAAAATTAAAATTCTGTACGATTACTTTGTTACGGTTTATCGATAATTATTCTATGGGGAATTTTTTTTATCTTATAACCTTCTTTTGAGTCTTATAAGTATAAATGCCACATTTTGTAACTTTACATCAAATAGTTTGCCGGCAGTCTATAAAAGACGCCTACTCAATTTTATTACGATTGATGAAATTCATTTTTAACAGTTTTTATTTGTTGTCGTTAAAAGAAATAAATTCATTAAAGCAATGATAAATATTTTCCAAAAAAAAAAGAAATGTTTCCTAATTATTTTAATTCATTTCTTTATATTTTTTGTTGAATCTCTATGAAATGGTTTTATTTCCCGAAGATTTTAGTGTTTATTTTCATCAAGTGAAAAATTTTGATTATTTTCATCTGCTTTTAGCGGTTCGAAATAATTTTTGGTGTCAATGAAATCATTCTTATTCTATTACTATCGACACAGAAAGGAAATTACTCACCTGGGTTTCATTATCAGTCAAATATTTTCTTTTGATATGATTGAATTTTCTGATATGATTGTATTTAACTTTGATATTTTATATATAACTATTTTAGCTTTGCATTTTAATTGATGATATGAGACATGAGACATGAAAGGCATTTGTTTGAAGCATTTATGTAGTTATCACCGCTTTTTTTTTAGGAAAAATTTCTTCGCATTTTTTGTTGCTTTTATTTTAATGAAACTTTCCTCTCGATTATCTGGAAAGTTTTTACATCACATGTCACGTGTTTTTTTTTTTTTTTTGCTGTCCGGAGGGAATCGTAGAAATATTCTAAGAATGCTTATAGACCACATCGAAGCTCCGATCTTATGGCTTCGATGGACGAAAACAATCGACAATTTTACTCTTCATTCACCACATCAAGTATTTATGTGACACACTTTCTTATCTGTTCTTTATTCTATATATTTATCAAATTCCGTGAGTGTCTAACCTAAACTAGTGTCGATAAAACGTATTTTAACATAATCTATAGAAAGAGTTTTCGTCATAATGTTCAGTCATTATTAGATGAAACATTGTCGATAATTAGTAATTTCTTCATTTATATTTCTTTCTGACTTATCTTTTCCTTTTTTTTTTTTTTTTCTTTTTTTTTGTTGCTTTTCATCACAACTACTCAGACCGTCATTCTACACCCGTTAAAAAACAGTACTTATCGGAATTTATTAATAAAGAGATGCGAGTTCGAGTCATACTATTCTTTTTCCGATTCGCACTGTTTACTACAAGTAAAAGGATTACAGTTTGAGTTATTATCAATGTTTAATATTTTGTTTATTATTAATTATTTTATTTATGATTTATTCGTTTATTTATTTTATTTTATCTGAGTTTCATTCACTTTTAATCGCAACGATTAAAAACAACTGAAAATGAGATCAAATAATTAACAATCAAAAATAAATAAATGATGAATAAAATAGTAAATGATAAACAAATTGATGAACATAAATAATCATGTAACATATCAATCGAGAAACAGGCGCATCCGGTCGAAGACATCAAGATATAGCCTTCACCGTGGACGGTTTGAATTGGATGCAAATGCGATGCTCACAGGTAGCAGGTGGGTGTCAAACAATGATATAACTCGGTGCAACAGGAAGTTGAGTTAGTTGGAGTCCGTCAAGCTGGAGATAAGATGCTGTAGTGGGAACCAGCACCCAGCAGAGGGCTATGGGCCCTCAGGACCCCCGATTAAGCCGCCCAGCAGAACAAGAAAGGAGTGCTGCTAAAGACAAAGGAACTGGGGGTCAATATGTTGCAGTGTGTTCAGTCTCCAACTTACTTCTCACACATTACCCTTTCGTAACCCTTTCGCAACCCTTTCGAATAAAGTGTGAGAGGTATATTTTTCTAAAGAAGTGTGTTTCGTTCGTCATTATTGTGTTGATTATGTTTCCGCATGTATATGTGTATAGTTGTATATGTATTACGGCTATGCAACAATCATACACCAATTGGGATTGTGTTATGAAAAAATCAAATCTGATACAATGGATTTAAAAACCATGTCACACCATAAAACTGTTTGCTAACAAGGATTTTCATTAAAAAATTGATTACATTAAGGAGAAATCAAAAAATAGATAAATAAATTCGACTTTCCATAAATGGATAAAAAAAAATAATAATTCACATTTGCTGTAGAATAAAATAACGTTGATTTTATCCATTCAGATTAGAAAATCTTTTAAAACCAATCGAATGAAATGAGTAGATTTTATTAATTTAATAATAAAAACCAACCGACTTAATAATTTTGCTATTGATTTAATATCTTATAAGATTTTCATGATAACGATTCTCTACAACTTCTTTCTTCGTCCCATAAAAAATACTGTTCAGTTGTTTTGATTTGGGTTTTATTCCGTCTTTATTTCTATACTTTTTTATTGTTCGCTTCTTTCAAACAGGTTCAACTTAATTTGGCCTAATATCGCGGACTAAATGCAACCTGATGTTTCAAGATATTTACTCTACTTAAATTTTTTTTTATCGAAAAAGTAAAATATTGATTTGCTCCAAAATAGAATTGGTCTCATTAATACTATTGTCGAGAAAAAAGATCTCATACAATTGACACAATAAATCCTGATATCCTGAAAGAATTTACATGATATATATATTTATTGAAGTCAAATGAAGAATTTGACACTTATTGATTCTATGAAGGATCAAAAGGGTTAAACGGCAACAAAGATATAATAATGTTTAATTTACCAATTATAAACCCTTTAAAGCTATTTTATTTTGAAATCATTAATTTTGAATCAGAAAATTATGCTTAATTCAAATTTTGAAAAAGATGATTTCCTATATCTTTCACATCAGTCCAAATCTTTTATGAATTCGACTATAGTGAATACATTTCAATATTTTAATATTCACAAACGACTAAGACATTGAACGGATGTATATATAAAAATTATGGAATTAATCTTGCAAATATGTTCCCTTTGATGAATTTATCTTTATAAAATATAGAGATTTGTTTGTAAACGATTCCAATAAGCCTAGGACATCGGGATTCTATGCTAAGTATTTCTTTTTAGGAGATCTCTCATGATAAAAAGGTTTACTCGGCGATGCTCATTTATCCAACTAATATGCGGTTGGTATTGGGTTTCATAATGATAGTGGCTAAGAGTGATCCCTCATCTAATGTTATTCCTTTGAGCTTCCAAAAACAGCATCGGTTTACTTTACTTACGAAACATCAAATTTAATGAATTAGGACTCGTTCTATGATCGTGTTTCATAGTTTATTTATTCTGGTAACAAAGAATAAATACCTTGAATTGTCCACACAAATCTTTGTCGGATTTGGAACTTTCTCAAAAAAATCAAAATGTTGTCGTAATGAACAATAAGCCTGAAATGGGCCAATGAACGCATCGATTGATATTTGTGACAAAAACAAGAAGTCCAAATAAGCGTGAAAGACATATTCAATCAAAAAAGAATTTCGACATTTTGAAAGTTACATCGCTCATTTTCTTTTTAAAGCATCAAAAAAATCAATTCAACTAACCTGACAATAGTTTTCATAATATTATCTTTATGTTTCGGTTGTGTTTTAAACTTTGTTTAATTGAGCAAAATCTATTTGGTGCATCAAGACCTTATATGCTTCATGTAGAAACATGGCGTTTGTTTTCCAAACCATGTTGTTATGTACGAGTTATCTCTCTTTTAGGAATTATGTACATCCAAGGAAAAAGTCGATGGTGGAAAAATTTAATGACTACAACGAGATTTTTGCTTTTTTAAATTCCTTTTTAGTGAGAAATATAGACTTTGAGAGATATCTTGAGAATGATTCAAATATTAGAATTAACAAAGTCATTGGATGTGAGAAATTAACATAGTCATTGGATGTGAGAAAGCAGTTGTGTGATTGGATATGGATGGATCATCATCATTATTATCATCAAAGCGTACCGACAGCATAAATTCTTTTGACTCTCTCTCTCTCTCTCTCTCTCTCTCTCTCTCCGATACAGACACATATACACATACACACTATCCGTCCCAATCGGCCATCGCTCATTTTGGTAGGTTCTTTAGACCAGTGGTTTACAAAGTTTTTGGAGCTAGGACCACTTTTTATTTCTTGTGGACCCTCATACAAATAAAAATTAACTCTCGTTGACCTCCATATAGATAAAAATGAAGATTATCAAAAATATCATAGGAAAATCACTTCTAATTTTGGCTCTGAGTAATGATACTTCGTGAGAAGGATGAGCTGGCCTTGCTTGGCACAAATTATCAATTTTTAGTGATATTTTTGTCAAAGATATACGCAGTTCACTTTGCGCAAGTCTTGATCTGAATTTGGTCATCATAATGGTAAGTGCTTAAAGTGTTGTTTTACATAAATCTAGCAGCATTTTGACTGCTTTTTAAGACAGCATGGATACTTAAAAGTCACGTTAAGTTAAAATTTTTGGACTGGTGGCTGTTTAATCTGAATTTTCATTGGTGTTTACTAATAACTAGAAATACGAATTTGCGGTTCTGTCACTAATCAGATAATTATCATTTTCAAGACACTCTTGCATCGTTTGTGGTGGACCTCAACTGTAGGCATTGCAGACTCCTTATATTTCCAAGACAGCAATTTGAAAACCATTGCTCTCGACAGTATTTAGCGTCTACTCAGAGCTGATAAATGTTACTTTTTGCTGGTCGGCCAAAATTTGTGTCTCAATTTGTCCATAGGTGAATATCGCTTGTGAGTTCTTCTTTGCTTCTCCAGAAATGTCCAGCATTCGTCTTACTTCAATGGTTTGTTGGGTAGGATGTAAGTGGCTGTACAGCAGCTGTTTTGTGGGGTGCTGCTTTCAGGATATGTTCAAAACAGCAGGCAGCATCCTTGTGTAGTTCCCATCTAGTTTTCCAAGCGTTTCGTTAGAGTACCAACACGTCTACGGTTTGGAATAACTTCTGTTTTCACTTTTCTATTTGTACTAGTTTGGTGTCAGCCTGAAGAATTAAAAGTAGAAAGCCAAAACTGGATAATAAAGTGTAAAGAGTAAAAATACCACTTCAAATTCGAGAATAAAATACTGTATAACCAAATTAATGATAGGCTATTCAACACAGCCTTAATTTTTTTATATACATAGAACAAAAATTTCTCATTTTTTCCACAAACCAGGAGAGATTTCTTTACTTGGTCAAAAGAACTGCACAAAGTTTGAATGAAAAATTAAACAGAAGATCAAATCAGTCTGAAAGCTTCTAGGAGGAGAAAAAAAAATGAAGAAAATTATTTTGTTAAATAAAAAACTACTACAAGTAAACAACAAATTATGCGTAAACCATACTTTGTTAGTCTTTTCATATTTTAATTACATTGATAGTTTCTTTAGCACAGCATTGGTTTTTTGCCAAATTTGTCTGCACATTTGACTAACAGAATTCACTTCCAGTCGAAAAAGTCTCTTCCGGTTGTTGGTTTAGTCGCCAGGAAAAATTGTCAGATAAACTTTTATTACCAAGTTTCTTTTTATCGTCTGCATGATGTTTGCATCTTTAGAAATAAATAATGAATAACACATTAATCTAAAAAATTATTATTTGTTATTTTTGGTTGAGTTATTGATTTTATAACAACAACAACAACAACAACAACAACAACAATAATAATAATAATAATAATAATAATAATAAATATAAATCAATGAAAATCTTGTTTTTTCCTGGCGAAATTACAGAGACAGACAGGATTCAAAGTTTCAGTTTAAAGTGGTAGTAGAGGAATGTTATAAAATGGCTGTTAAAAATCTATATGTAATGTTAGAGGACCCAGGTAAAAAGCTGTAAACTTTCTATATTTCATTGTTGAGGTATCTGAAAATATGTCTACGTGTAAATGTATATCTCTATACCTATGCTGTATCATTGAAGTAAATTTAGTCTTTAAAACCTGAAAAGTTTATGCTTAATAATCTAGTAAATAAAAATATCTAAAGGAAAGAAAGAAAGGGAAAAGAGAAAAAGGCACCCCTCCAAAGTCACGTGACCAGACATACCAGTAGGATTAAATATAAATGAATAAAAATATTTTATGAAATTAGAGAGGGTTCTAACTTTCAATTAAAGATGAACATAGAGGAATCTCCAAAAATGTACAAGTGTCCAAATATTAGTCACAGTTATAACCCAATTCAAGAGAAATGTAGCAGCATAAATAAGGGATTCATATTTAAATCCTAAAAGATAATTTCGTAAAAAGGGACTGTTGGACTTTTACTAAGTCATTTCAATTTTAAAGGCGTAAATATTTTTGTGGCCCGTTGAAGTGTCTTCTTCATTTTAATTGTACCAGGAGGGATCTGTGACAAGAGTACAGATAATAATCAACCTCTCAATATTCTACCAAGGAAAAATGACAAATCCAAATCAATAAAAGTCTCAGGTGATATATCTGAGTGTTATGATCAGGAGATACTCCCTTGATAGTCAATATGGGGACTCAATATGCATCCTGCAAATACTGGTTATTCTTATTTCAGGTACACAAAAGACCAAAGCAACAGTGCATCTAAGAGACGCCAACGGAATAAATGGATCAGAGAAGACAACAAAAGTGTAAGACTCTGTCATTTAAGAAGCAATGATGTTATAACTGTTATAAAAAGAGGACGATGGAAATTTGAGTTGAATTCGCGAATTTTAATGCAAGCCAAAGACTTGCCCACGAACCAAGGATAATTTTAAAGAAAGGTTGATTTTCTAACCTTGAAATTGTAGAAATATGTGTGCAGGTAAGTCATGAATATATATGCATTAGAAGAGCCCGCTACACGAATTTTAACAAAAGATATTAAAAACTAAATCACCACTGAAACTAGCACCCACCATCCCAACACAAGAAGACAGAAAAATGATAGAATTGATCTAAAAAAAAAAACAGGGGTGAAACAATGACTACATTACCATCCCTAAGGAATCAAGAATCGAAAAAAATCAAGGTAGATACCAAAAATATGAATAAATTATTAAAACATATCCCAGGAGGTAACATCACTGAACTAAAGGAGCTAATTTATGCAGGAACAAAATTATTCAGTGATAAAATCGGTAGTCTGGATGGGAAATTAGGCTAAGGGGACAAATAAAAAGCAACAACAAGCGAAACTATTAAGGAAGTTAAAACTGAACATAAAGGAATGAAAAGACCCAAAAAAGACAACCACAGACAGGTCTAACAACACAACAGGAAGAAATAAATCAAAAGATATTGGTGAAAGAAGGAATGCTCAAAAGACCCCGAGAAAGGGTCAAATAATACAAACAAAATAGGACCTTCCAAAATAACGAAAGAAAATTCTACCAACATGTCAGTGGAGAATAAACAAGAACAAATCAATAAGATGATGCGATTTGGAGTAAGATATAGGAACAGAAAAAACATTACAGAAATGCAGAATGGATAAATTACATACAAAATATTACAGGAACTTGAAGAAGGACTCGGGTAACACTTGAAAAAATAAACTGAAAACACCAGGCCAAACTGGATTCATGATAGATTGGCTCTATAACTGAGTAAATGCCTACAAAAACAAGCATTCTCGAATGGATGAAAAAGAAGAAAACCACCCTGAAGCAGAAAATCTCCCAAAAAGGAACCATATCCAGCAAGCATTGATTAATAATTGGTTTACCTATGATATGAAAAATCCTAATCGCAAAGATAAAAACGAAATTTATTACCCGCTTGTACGCCGCGGACTAAAACCGGAAGAACAGATGATCCACTATAAATAGACCAGCATATCTTCAAGGAGATTAAAAGGTAGAAAAATGTTGGCATGGCTTGGATTGACTACAAAAAGGTCTATGATATGATCCGTAAACTTGAATAATAAGGTGTCAGAAGATATAGAAAATATATGACAAAGCCATCAAACACTGGAAAGAGGAATTAGCAGCTGGACGACTAAACCTAAGAAAAGTAATATCTTCATAGGAAACTCAATCTTTCTACAACAATTCATTAGAGCAATGATTCCCCTCAATTACAAACTTGGGAAATTCACAGAGTGCTACAAATTTATAAAATCTCAATGAAAGATTAATTATATTATGTAGATGGACGATATTCACATATTTGCAAAAAATTAAAATGAAATGGAGATGCTGATACGAACAATAAGAATATACTGCCAAGATATAGGAACAGAATTTCGCATTGCAAAATGTGGCATGCTGATAATAAAAAGTGAGAAAAGAGAAACAACAGAAGAAATAGAACCGCCAAATCAGGGAGAGAAGGAAAATTACAAGTACTTGGAAATATTGGAAAAGGATACCATCAAAAGTGGAACTCAAACAAAAGATAAGAAAATTGATGACGATAAACGAAGCCTTACGTCATAGAGATGACACAGATAGACTATATTATATCAAGAAAAAAAGACTCGATAGCATTGAAGATTGCGTAGATACAACAATACAAGGACTTGAGGAGTACTAATTTCAGCATAGTAACACCACTGGCAACATGAGAACAGATAGAAAAGCAAAAACTAGAAAACAGAAATGGGAAGAAAAACAACTGAGTCGATATCTAAAGCGAAAAACTAGCGAAATAGCACGGGAGAAGATGTGGATATGGCTAAGAAAGGAAAAGTCAAGAATAAAAATAAAACTATTTTGATAGCGGCACAAGACAATGGAATAAGGGTTAATTCCCTTGTGGGTAGTGTGTTCGCCAATGGTCCGGGAGACTGGGGTTCAATACCAGGTCGAGTCATACCAAAGACTTTTTAAAAAAATGGTACTTGATACCTCTTTGCTTAACACTCAGCACTACAAAGTACGTATCAAGGGTTAAATGGAGCAATCCAGGGGAAGGAGTAGCGCCTTCCATACACCTCGGTGTAGTAGCTATTGAAAAGGGCGCCTGTGGGTCGCCCTCGTCTATAGTCGCCAACTTTTAGATTAAAACGAAAATCGATTATACAAAACAAAATAGCAAATGAGGATTATGCGGGAAAGAAATGAAACAGTTCATCACATAATAAGTTAATGCAGAAAACTAGCACGAAAAGAGTAGATGACTAAACACGAGTGGGTGGGAAAGGTGATCCGCTTGGAATTGTACAAGAGACCTAATGGTATATGCACAAGCCAGAACCCGTCCGAAGGAATCAGAGGAATAAAAATGTCTGCGACTTTGATATACAAACAGATCACCTAGAAGACTAGAAGGCTAGACTGAGTGTAGATTAACAAGAAAAGAAAAACTTGCACTCGAGTGATTTTTTCTGTTCTGGTGGATCACAAATTAAAAACAAAAGAAAACGAAAAGATAAACAAATACTTGAGAAATAAAAAAAACTGGAACATGAGTTTGACGCCGATACTAATGAGGGTTGATGTGCTTAGAACTGTCCCCAAAGGCTTGCGAAAAACTGAATGATCTGGAAATTAGATGAATGATCGAGACCATCTACAATTAAGATCGTCGAGAATACTCAGAATAGGCTGGAAATCTGAAGAGACTTGCTCTCACTCAGACTCCTGTGAAAGACCACCAGTTAATGCTGTGTGAAAAAGTCGATAATGATAATTCCTGCAAAGCTGAAAAATAGACAGTCTCAAAATGTACAAGATATCCAAGGAAGTCATAAAGTTTATCGAGAAAACCATGAAAAATTGGAAAGAGGAATTGACAGCAAGAAGGAAAAGCTTAGCTGAGGTGAAAATCCAGAGAGGAATCTTCTAGGGAGATGCGCTATCACCATTACTATTTGTAATAAAGATTATGCCACTCAATCACATACTTAGGAAATGCACAGGCAGATACGAACTTCACAAATCACAAGAATAAAATCAACCAATTAATGTGCATGTTTGCAAAAAATGAAAAAGAATCGGAAACCCTTATACAAGCTGTGAGGATATGTAGTGACGATAGAAAAATAGAATTCGGCAAAGAAAAATACGCCATGCTGATAATGAAAAGCGGAAAACGACAAATGACGGAAAGAATAGAACTACCAAACAAGACAAAATCAAAAAGAGAAAAGGAAACCTACAAAAACTTGAGCAGACACCATCAAACAAGCGGAGATGAAAGAAGAGATTAAAAAAGAACGCGAAAACTACTCAAAACGAAACAATGTTGCAGAAGTCTCATCAAAGTGATAAATACCAAGGCTGTCTCCCTCGTAAGATACTCGAGACCATTCTTAAAGTGGACGAGGGAATAACTTCAACAAATGGACCACAGAACAAGAAAACTAATGACGATGCATACGGCCTTACATCCCAGACATAATGTAGACAGATTATATGTGTCAAGAAATGGAGGAAGAGGACTCGTCAGCATTCAAGGTAGCGTCGACATGTCGGTTAAACGAACATTACATAAAAAAGTAAAGAAAGACTGACTACAGCGACCAGAAACACAAACAACACCAGGATCAACAGAATAACAATAACTGAAAAACAAAAATGGGAAAAAATACAATTGTATAGACATTTTTAGCGACAAACAAGCGAAATCTCACACGAGAAAAAGTGGAAAAACCTTAACAGAGAAATTTAATCTCTTTTAATAGCAGCACAAAGGACCAACTATGTTAAAGCAAAAATAGACAAGACACAACAGAATTGCAAATGTAGGTTATGTGGTGATAGAGACGAAACAATCGATCATATAATAAGCGAATGTACCAAAAGAAAATCCAACTAGATACGACTGGGTGGGCAAGGTGATTCACAGGGAATTGCGCAAAAAGTTTAATTTGACCAAACGAACAAACGAATATGCAAAATCCTGAATCTGTCCGGGAGAATGAGATGCACAAACTTCTCTGAGATTTTAAGATACAAATGGGTTACCTAATCTCGGTCAGACGGTTACACCAAGTGATTGTTAACAAAAAAATGAGAACCTATCGAATAGTGGACTTTCCCGTCCCGGCAGATTCCAGACTAAAATTAAAAGAAAGCGAAAAGAGAGATAAGTTCCTAGACCTTGCTAGAGAACTACTGAACATGAAGGTGATGGTGATACCAATCGTGGTTGGTGCACTTTGAACCTTCCCCAAAGACTGGAAGAGTTGGAAATAAGACAAGCAAAAACCATCCAGACAACAGCATTATTAAGATCGGCCAGAATACAGAGAAGAGTCCTGGAGACCTGAGGAGATTTGCTGTCGCTCAAACTCCAGCGAGAAATTATCGGCTAATACTGGTGTGGAAATAATAACAATAAAGGCTCCCCACCCGAGGGCTGACAAAGACAGAATGTATGTGTCAAAATAGGTGGGAAAGGACTGGCCAGTATTGAAGATTGCATTGATGCAACAATTCAAGATCCCAAGGAATACACAAAAAAGAACAAAGAAAGACTAATTATAGCAGCCAATAAAAACACTGGCAACATAAGGTCAAACAAAAATGAAGAGAAAAGACTTGCTGGTATTGAGGATTGCATTGATGTAACAATTCAAGTTCTCAATGAATAAACCAAAAATAGCAAGGAAAGACTAATTACAGCAGTCAGTAACAGCAATTGCAACATAAGAACAATCGAAAAAAACAAGAAAAACTTGAAAACATGAAATGGAAAAAACAACTGTATGGATACTAAAAATGACAAACTGGGTTGATTGCACAAAAGATAACTTGTGCATCATGAAAAAGAGGAAACTTCAAGATAGAAACTGAATCTTTTTAATAGCAGTACTTTTTTTTATATCAAAGCCTGGGAGCCTGGGATGAGACAGTTAATCATATAATAAGTGAATACCACAAACTAGCCCAAAAAGAATACAAGACTAGGAATGACTGGGTGGGAAAGGTGATCTACTTGGAATTGTGCAAGAGATTAAAATTTGACTATACTTATAAATGATATATGCACAAACCAGAATCTGTCCTAGAAAATATGATGCATAAAATTTTCTGGGATTTTGAGATGTAAAAGTCGGGGTTTTGAGATGGAGAAGTCGAGATCTGGGGTTAATAAGAGAACAAGTCATCAGGTGGAATCAGCTGTCCTGTTGAATAAACGACAAGATTGGCAAATACTTGCATCTTGCTAGAGAGCTGAAAAATCTTCGGAATATTAACGTAATGGTGATATTAATTGTAACTGGTTCACATGGAATAGTTCCTAAAGGCTTGAGGAAAAGACTCAGAATTGTAGATCAGAGGAAGGATCGAAACTCTCTAGAACTCAGCATTGTTTAGATCGGCTAGAATACTCAGTGAAGTGCTAGAGACCTTAGCAGACTTGTTGTCTCTCAGACTCAAACTAATGCTAATGGTGAGAAAAAGTCGATAATAATAATAATAATAATAATAATAATAATAATAATAATAATAATAATAATAGCTTGCAAGGAGGGAAATAATAATAATAATGTTACCAAGCAAAGATAATTCTAAAGAAAGGATGTTTTACTGGCCTTGAAATACTAAAAATACGTGGATAGCTGTCGTAAAAAAATGCTCAACAAGAGCTCTCCAAAAGAGCTGAAATTCAAAATCTTGAAAACTACAAGGTTACTGATTCCAGTACTATATTAACAATGCTAACTTTAGATTAAAGAAACTGTGTAGAGGTTATAAGAAAATCAATACCGAAAAAAAAGGACGTCTTACTAAGGAACCAAGACTTGAAAAATCAAGCAAGAAAATGAAAGGGTGAATAGTTTATTAAAAAATATCCCTACGGACATTACTAAAATAAATAATCTAATTTCGGAACAAAGTTAGAGATAAAACAGATACCCTATGAAGCATAGAATTGAAAATACAGAAGCCGGATAGGTAGAGAGACTAGAACAATAAATGAATAAAATTCGAGAACATGAAAAAGTATCTAGAAAATATACAAGTTTTTTTTTGGGGGGGGGTTCTTTTGATTGGTTTGGTTTTATGGCATATCAACCATTGGAGATTATTTAATGCCAAATCTATTCTTATTCACATAAACAGATCTATTTCATTGCCCAGTCGGCTGAGGCTGTAGAATACACCGACTGCTTCTCTGCAGAGGGGTAAGACACCCCCCCCCCCAACGAGTGTCCTGATATGATACTAAACAATCTGATGGTGGGGTTCAAGCAATGCTGGAGCTTTGAGGAATGCGGAGTACCCCTTCATTGCCATCGCTCCCAGGTCCACTCTGGCTCGGGGTGGTAGCACCTGATAGGACCCTATCTATGGGTTAAATAGAACTAACAGCATACTTATGCTAAACTGAATTGTTTGAGTAAACTGAATAGCTTGAAATAGAAATGTTTTTGACAATTAACCCGCACTTACATTTAAACTGCGTTCTTACGCTTAACTGAATCATTTGAAATAAAACTGTTTTTCGACATTAAAACTGTATTTACACTTAACTGAATTGTTACATATAACTGCTTGAATAGTTGGAAATGGAAATGTTTTTGACTATTAAACTGTGTACTTATGCTAAACTGAATTGTTTTAAATAGAACAGATTATTTACATAAAAATGGGTTTGGCGTTAAATAACCTACAAAGGTTGATATGCCATCAAACCCAACAAACCAAACCAAACCAGTTCTATTTCAAACATTTCAGTTTAGCATAAATACACAGTTTAGTTCTATTTGACGCATAGATAGTACCCTATCAGGTGCTACCGCCCAAGGCCAGAGTGGACCTGGAAGTAATGCCAATAAAGGGGTACTCCTCACTCTCCAAAGCTCCAGCATCACTGGGACCTCACCATCAGATTATTTAGTGTCATGTCCTGGACACTCATTGAGGAGGTCTTACCTCTCTGCGGAGGTGCAGTCGGTGTATTCTGCAGCTGCAGCCGACAGGGTCAAAATATACAAGGAAAATTGAAAAAAGACAACAGCAGAAAGACTAACAATATAACTTGAAAAAATAAACCAAAAAATATTAGTTAAGGAACAAAGAACCAAATGATACCGGGACAGGATCCAGCAATGCAAGCAAAACAAAATAATGAAAGAAAATTTTACAAATGAGTCGGTTGAGAAAGCAGGAAGAAAAGTGATCAACCGGTTGCAAATGAAACTAAGCATTTCTAGAGAAAACTATGGTAATATAACAAAACAGGTTGAGTGGTTAAATAAACAGGAAAAATGAATTTCAAAGAATTAAAGACGGTTCATAGGCTGAAACACACCGGAAGCAACATTAAAAAAATAGCAAATTGGAAGGTTCTTGGTCATAATGATATATGGATTCTGGTTTTAAAAATTCACATCCATTCACAACAAATAAACCCTGCAGTTAAGTACAGGCCTACGAGAGGTGAAAATGACTGATCCAAAATGACCCCCAAAAAACACCCCCAATGACATGTTTGCTTATGATGTGAAAGATCCTATACACAAATAATAGAAAAAATCTACTACTCTCTTGAAAACTGCCGGCTATTTCCAAAAGAAAGATGTCGCAAAGAAACTCAAGGCACAAATGACCTATGATATATAGATCAACACCTTCCACTGGAAGTAAAGAGTACGTGGGAAATATAGCAATTGTATTGATTGACTATTTAAAAAAAAGCATACGATATGATAGGGTAAATATGAATAATAGAATATCTGAAAATGGTTATGATATCAAAGCATTGGAAAACGGGAGAGCGAAACTAACAAGACAAACCCCTTGTTGAGGTAAAATTCAAAGAGGCATCATCTAGAGAGTCTCATTATTGTCACTACAATCTGTAACAGCAATGATGCCACTTAATTGAATACAAAGAAAATGCAAAGGAGGCTACAAATTTAGAAAATTGCAGGAAAAGATAATTCACTTCCTGTATGCAACAATTCAGGAACTCGATGAATATACAAAAAGAGCAAAGAAAGACTGAATACAGCAAGCAACACCTGTAATATTAACAGAGAATAAGGACAAAGGGGAAAACAAAGAATCTAGGAAACAAAATTAGAAAAAAATCAACTATATGTTTATTTGAAGTGAAAAACTGAGGAAATTGCTTATAAGAAGACCTGAATATGACTAACAAAGAGAAATCTGAAGTGGTTGGTTGGTTGGTTGGTTGGTTAGGTTTTTTATGGCATATCAACCATTGCAGGTTATTTAATGCCAAATCCACTTTTAAATAAATAATCAGTTCTATTTCAAACAATTCAGTTCAGCATAATTACACAGTTTAATTGTCAAAAACATTTCTATTTCAAGCTATTCAGTTTAGTCAAACAGTTCTAATTCAAACAATTCAGTTTAATATAAGTATAGATTTTGTTTATATACAGTTAAATGTCAAAACAGTTCTGTATTAAATAATTCAGTTTAGCATTCAAAAACGGTTCCATTTCAAACAATTATTTTTAGCATAAGTACGCAGTTTAAATGTAAGTACACAGTTTAATTGCGAAAACCATTTCTATTCCAAACTATTCAGTTTAGCATAATTACGCAGTTTAGTTCTATTTCACCCATAGATATCTGAAAAGAGAATCTCTATTAGTATTTGCGCAAAATAATGCTATAAGACTAATTATATCTAAGCGAAATTGATATTTCGCAGAAGAAAAGCAAAGATAAAACAGTTAATCACATAATAAGTGAATGCAGCAAACTAGTGGATAATGAATACAAAAGTAAGTACACACTCCTGAAGAGTCACATATAAGTCAGTGTCACTCGTATTGTTACTGTTTCATTACTAAAATACTTCAATTTGTCAGTCAACTGCAGAAAACGTTTACTTAAGTTTTTTGGTGTGTCCAGAGGAAATAATCAGAGGGGGATAAATCTGGTGTGCACAATGATACCCCATTTTTTAAAAATAATTTTCATCACTAACGCACAAAATTCACCATTCCACGCCATGATGGCAACTAAAATGGCATGGCTGCAACTAGCATCTTTGAGACGGTATCTTTAATCCTGGAAGATGATTCAGGGAATAATGATAAATCTTTATTTCAGATGATTCAGGGAATATTGATAAATCTTTATTTCAGAAATTCAGACGAAAATTTGTATCGTCTACCTTAAAAAGTGAAAACATTTTTGATTCTGGTATGATCGCAATTAACATATGGTAAATTGACTTAAAATATTTGTCAATTTAGTTCATAGCAAGGCCAGAATATCCCACAAAATCGGGTGGGAAGCAAGGGGTGGGGAAACAGTTTCAAAAATTGCCCAGTTCTTTCAATGGTGTCTTAGACGCCAGGCAATCAACCCAACTCTTTCCCTTTTTAATTCTGACTTTAAATAAACTAAATTTTTGCAATGTCGTTTAGTTATCAACGAAGTTGTTTATGATTTACGTGGAGTTGGATAAGTTTTTGTCATGTTTATGCGCGAGAACAGGAATAGATTTAAAAGCTTCCAGGTGATTTCACCTTTAGACACAAAGAAGGAAAAAATAATACAATTTGAATTCATCAAACAATCATTTTTTTAATCGAGAAAAAATGTTAGCGACAAATAAAAGTTGCCACTCAGCAACTATAAATAAAATACTAAAACAGAGAGTAGAAAATGAGTTTATTCTTCATTACAATTTACCATTGAATTTCTTTTTAATACAAATTTGTTTTATGTGTTTTCTAAACAAACAGATAATCAGTATTGAAACGGAAGTCAACAAAAAATGTCTGCTGTTTCAAACAAATATAAATGTTGAAAATAAAATTGATCTTTATTGAAGTCATTTTGGCGAAGATTCAGTAACTTTTAGGGCGAAATTTATTTTCTTTCTATGTATTTGATATTTTTGTGAGCACTATTTTCAATCAAGAATTGGTAATTCCAATACAACACTTTTCAAAAATCAGTTGTTTTTAAAGGGAACTTAGCATGAACATGAACATTATGTAGGGTGTTTCATAAAAGACATTTCCCACACATCAAAAGATAAGAAACTATTATGTACGCACACGTGAATTCTATTGTATACCATTATTCCTCTTAGTACCATTGTACTCGGAGATAAAAATATGCGTTAACCTCATTCAAGTAGCCTATTTGTTATGTCAGCTATGTTGTTTTCCTAGGACAAATATAGTTTGTCTACAAATCTTATAAATTTAAGGTAATAAAACAAGTCAATGAGATCTAGGATAAACAATAATCACACTAATTATGAAATCAGCGAATATGAATACAGCGCCAAATATATTTGCATAGTCCATATCAAACGAGTAATGGTAAAAACGCATCTATAATTGAAAAATATATCAAAAGATTTACATGTTATAACCTATCAATTACAATAATGTTAGTTTTAAATACGCCAAATTTTTAAGACACAAATAAACTTGTAAATAAGTAAATACAGTTTTATCTTCCTTCTTTTTTTACTACCTTGCGCTTTTCTATGATAAACATAAAAAGGAATGAAAACTGATTTGTGGCATATGCAAAATATGGTTGTTCACAAAAAACGAAGCAGTTTTCAATAACATTCTGTTTATCATTTGGTGGCTCACATGTTGTAATGATTAATGAGTTAACAAAGCATTGTTAAAGAGTTTGAATCTGAATGTTCACATATTTCTGGCTTTTTTGATAAACTAAGTTTAGTAAAAGACACTATTCAGAAGGTCTTCTGAAAAATTGAGATTATCTTATTTCTACAACTCTGATAAACAGCATTGCTTTTAAATAAGTCTAAATACACAAGTCAAAAAGGAAGTCTAAGCGAAGAAAGATTCACAAGGCATAAACTCCAAGTTGAACTAATCGAGATTTTTGGAAGATTTGCGATAAAATTAAATGAATACATACAATGCAGTAAATTGCATAGACAAACTAGATCGGTGTGAGTTCTGTATCTGAAAAAACTACATTTTGAACAAGTTTTACAGTTCGTGCCCGTCACGTTTACCTTTTTTTCTTTGTTATTACTAATCAAAACCTTTAAAATAAAGCATAACTTTTGCTCTTTTTCTTCCCTTCTTTCATCTGCATCCCTTCTAATTCTCCCTCTCTCTCTCTCTCTCTCTCTCTCTCTCTTTCTTTATATATATAACATTGTTTGATGGATTTATGAATTAAGAGTGCTCAGTATCAGTGAGAGAGCATTCTAAGTTCGAATTTATAAATAAATCAAACTATATATATATATATATAGAGAGAGAGAGAGAGAGAGAAAGAGAAAGAGAAAGTGTGTGTGTGTGTGTAAGACATCTCTTTCAATATTGTCACCTCTCAATTTATCTAATTTATTCTGTAAATAAATATTATCACGGACAGATCGATCCTAAACCAACTGGATTTACAAATAACGTTTCAGACTAGTAACATTAGATTCTTTAGTTTCTACCACATCATAATCCAACCAATTTCTTTGATACAATGTTACATTCTTACTTTCCTACACATTTTTATTCTTCCTCGTCTCTATATTTCGTGTTTTACAAATTTTACTTTCTTATTTCCTTTTCCCTCTTCTACTCACATCTTACCTTACTCCACCACCACCCATTTTGTAAAACTTTATTCTTCCTTGCCCTCTCGTTGCCCACTTTCATGAGTTCAAACTTTCACTTCATAATCGCAGTTTAATTAAGAGAATTTCAAACTGCAGTCCAATTTTCCACCAAACGTGACGGACTTAGATTAAATCAATTAATGCCAAGCAAAAAAGATCAACATGAAACGCATTCACAGTTGAAACTGAATTGCATTGCAATCAATGAATCAACGCTCTTCTCACAGAATTCGTTTTCAAAATTTCAACTTGGATGCAATGGACAAAATAGGAACATTTTTCTAAGGAAATGTTGAGAAGTCTTCGAATAGACAGAATTTTGTCAAAGAAGCGTATCAAGGAATACAAAACTGATGAAACACTATTTTTCTTACCGCCATGAAAATTGGTTTTCAAAATCGTGGTTTTACATGTGATTGAACGTCTGGCAAGATGAGAAAATGCAACTTTTTAGTTATAATACGGACTCGCCCACTTTCAAAAGCAAAAGAAGTTAAATGCGATGAATTTACAAGTTCATATATATTATTGTTACCATTTACGTTTCAAGTAATCCTAACAACCTTAGAAAACTATCCTCCTTCCAGTTATGGGTAAATAGTAGGACAGACTGAGCTCTTTAACCTTGGTATGGCAACCGGTCTCGGTTCTGAAATCAAACCTGTTAAACTCCGCTTAAAAATGACCTTGTGTCGCATCCTGACCGTACTGAGTGGCTGGGTATATATATATATATATATATATATATATATATATATATATATATATATATATATATATATATATATTATTGTCACACGATGCTTCATTATCACTACCCAGAAGATAAGACGATTTGTGACGCCACTGCTGCTTGGAGACGATCCCGCTAGACAAAATTGGGAATCAAACGCTGATTGATCACTTGAGGTGCTGAATTACCAAAATCCAGATGAATCAAGCAACGATAAAACATAAATCAGTGTTCGATCAGCAGTGGGAGTAAGTTTTAGACAAAAAAAAAGAAGAAAATATGTTAATCCTTCTCTCATCAACAGGTAGAGATTCGTTTATAGACTTTAAAAACGGACTCTCTCTCTCCATCTTTAGTTTTGTATATGAACGTATATACAAAAAAATTATATATATTTACCAACCCCTCCGCTCGGGCAGGATATGACATAAGGTCAATTTTAAACGGAGTTTAACAGGTTTGAATTCAGAGTTTTCCTTCTCCTAGACTAGTTGTCCCCCAAGGCTGAAGAACCTAGTCTGCCCTACTATTTACCCATAGCTGGAGGGAGAATAATTGTATTCATACCTTTCCCAAGGGTATTAGTGCTATGTAAAATGCAATCAGTCTCGTCCAGGATTTGAATTCGTGTCGCCGTGTCTATTTCCTACGACGATAACCATTACACCACGAGCACCTCAAAAGATTTATTCCTACAATTCTATTTGACATCATCTGTGATATTACTCATTCCTTACCTTTACTCTAAATTTATATATGCATACAATCACACAGAAATGTTTATTGTTAAATGCTTTCTGTTTCATCGAATTTTCTTCGCTTTGGCCATGTCAAATACTAACGACAAATATGTCCTGATAGTTTAGGCAGATAACCTCCACAACACATTTTGAATATCTATTTTAGAATAGCTCGCTTGGTAGCTTAGTTTTCGGCATATTTTCCTTTGAAAATAATGCTCGGGCTTTGGTAAAATCCAGAGTTTTGTGAATTATTTTTAATGAGGCCATCACTTGAAAGAGTAAGGTAATGTAATCCTACTACACGCATATTGTAGCATCCATTATTACAAAACGAAATTTACAATTCACAATTTGCAATCCTACTGATTTAATTGTGATAAGAATTGTAGTAAATATTCTTTTAAAAAGACTTCTAAACTTTAGTAGAACCTAAGATTAATAAAGTTATAGATTAAAACCCATTTATTATAAAAAAATACGTAGTGTCTAAAATTCGAAATAAAAATTGTAAATACGTATGTAAATTAGCAACTTTATTGACTTAATATTGATACAAAATATTTTTAACAAGACATGTCAAGATAATTGCTCTTAATTACTTTGTGTTCACTTGCCATTACATAACTTCATTATTTTGTTCCATTCCTCCTTTAATTTCTGTTCCAAATCAATTAATGTCATCTGCTTCCTTGTTCTAATGATAATCTTCCAAAAATTCTCGGAATTCAAGATTTCGAGCGGGAAATGTCATAACCTCGACGTTTTTAGCTTCCAAGAACTGTTTTACTGTTGCTTTGGGGAGGTGGAGATCAGTATAAAAATAAGCATTATCGGGCGAACAGATATGCACAGGTACAGAAGATGCTATCAGTGAATGAAAAACATGTTTAATTATATTCTTATACACTGCAGCATTTACTTTGCCATATAAACGAATGAATCGGATAACACCAGCGTCAGAGAATATTTGCCATAGCAATATGCCACCATCCACAAATTGAACTGATTTCTTCACACATTTGGAAATCAACCTCTTACATTTATGCAGTCTGATATATTGTTTACAATTTGAGCCGACCAAATTGAACTGATTCTGGTCGCTGAAAAACCCTCTTACCTAATTTTCATTGGTCCAGACAACGTGCTCGTTTGCAAAAATCAGTCTAGATTTTTGTGTTTTTATTAGGGGGATGCCGATGAGAAGTTTAGCCATAGGAGAAAGTTTATAAAACCAAATGCTCCACGTAAAACAATGGGACACTGTCTGCCAAGAAACTTTCATGCTATATGAAAACGTTCCATCATAGAATCGCCCGATTCTATCGAGGAACTGTTATATTTGGCCTCTATGGTAATATGTGAGACCTAAAGAAGCCAGTCTCATCATAAATATTTTAATATTGTAAAAATTACACTCTTAGATGTATTAATATTTTTTGAAGCAGTAAAACTTGTCATCCTGTTGGTTTTTTGTGTGACAACCCGATACCTAAGTGATTCATCAATTTCTTTATGTTGAGATTCTGTCATATTTCCTCGGGAACTATAAAATGCTTTTTTTAGAAATATTAATATAGATTAAAATGAGTTTTTAAAAGTTCTTTTTTACTCTTTTCTTTTCTTTTTTTTTTTTTTTTTTTTTGTAATAAACAGTTTTTTGTTCAACATTTTTTATGTAAATCTATAGAACTAGTTTTAAGAGTACTGCTATTTTGATTACTATCAAATCAGTAGAAATGGAATTTACTTTCATTTTTAAATTTTCATTCTCTAATATTTTACATTACTGTCTATTCGACTGTCGCAAACCAAACTAATCTAAGTAGATATCTATATTTACATACAAATAAACAATATATTAGTTATAAAATTAAAGTCATTGTAAATAATTGGAGAATATATTTATTTTTAAAGACTAAAGTCTTTTAGACTTTAATAATGACGATATTCAGGTTCACTTTACACAAATCTACATCGCTTGTTTTTATATGGCAAAATGACAGACCAGGGCACACACAAACACACACGATATGTGAATAATCATCGAAACATTTTGCAACCTATTTGCAAATTTATACAGAACGATGCGAATCACCTATTACATTCATAAGCAACTAAAAAGTGTTTTACAGTATTAGAATGAGGCTAAACTTATACAGATATGTGCATCAAGTCTTTAAAAATACAAATATGCGGTACATACACATTCAAAGCAAACGCTTATGTTTATATAGAAATTAATATATGCAAATATATTAATTTTACAGGCATGGGTTACAAATTCGCACGCAGATACACGCACATATCTTCAGATTGACTTCGAAGCTATAGCAGTAATGAATTCCTAATAATAAGAAGGATTTATGATGGTTTTAGCATAAAGGCAAGAAAACGTTCGAGTGAAAAGAAGAAAGGAAAAGAAAGTCGAGCAGAAAAGAAGATGGATGACTTTGAAGAAGTAGAAGCGCTGGTAAAAGCGCCGGGATCAGGGCATTGAAGGAAGATGCTTGGCTGATCTCGATTCAAACACGGGTGTCGTATGTTTAAAAGAAGTATCGGTCTTACACAGCCTATCAAGTGGCATTGAAGAGGCTGTTTGATAGCTCAAACTGTGTTAGAGACTAAAAGACATTCAATTTGAGATGGCAGAGTTCCTATCGAAACGTTTCAGGAAATTGACAAAGGGAGACATGTAAAGAATGAGAGAGAGAGACGGGGGGGGAGAGAAATACATAGAAAGAGAGGGAGAGAGAGAGTGAGAGAAAGAGGGAAAAAGAGATTTAAGAGATTAGTAGATGTTGCAAGGTAATAGAAAGGCTGACGAAAAGGAAAAGCTTCAAAGAAAAGATGTATTTGAAAGGAAGAACAATAATAACCAAAAGATCAGCTGACTTTAAACATTGAGAGAATATTTAGAAATATTATGTAGAAAACACAATAGATCGAGTCTTAACAGATGAAATGCCTTTGTTGATGGGAATGTGTCTGAGTTAAGAAGCAGTAATCGAAATGGCATTTTTTCTTATTAAAAGGCCTTTATTAAAGATAAATTCACTGAAGATTTTTCCCATAACCAATTCGTCTTGTAAACACGCAAAATTCAAATACAGACAGCTAAAATATAATTCTAAATAAATTATATAAACATTTTGAAATTTTATTTGTTTGGGAGGGAATGTTTTATAGCAATAAAACCAAGGAAAAGAAATCACTTTCAAAATTCCTCCCTTTAAGTTATTCTGATTAATTGTAAATACGGGTAAACGGGGCATTTTGATATTCTTAAAGAAAGGAACTTATTTATGTATATTTAAAGACAGAAATGTGAGAAAAGAGAAATTATATGCATGATTCATAATCCTACAATCATTTTGATTATGTCAACGATAGAGAATGTTATTTGTACTGTATGTGCTCATTTCATAAATGAAACCAACAATTCAAAAATAACTCAAAGAATTAAACGTTAAATTTTTTAGGGTATAAAATCCTTTCGTTCAGATACATAAAGTGAGATGACTTGTGGTTGTAGGAGACGGTACTGATGAGATTTTATTGCGAGATTCTAGATTATTATTGGTTATAAAATCTAAGGCTCGAAAATAAATTAATATTATCAGCATCGACGTAAAAAAAACTGATTGTTTGAAACAAAGAGTCGAAGAGTAAATTTATCGATTTCAACTAATCTTAGAGAAAAAAAAAAAAATGGGATATCTGAAAGAAAAACTTTTCGCCTAAAAACTAAAGAAACATGAGTGATAATAACTGAAGGGTGTAGAAAGATATTAGGGAGACTAAAAATTTGGAACATAATAGTACTGATAAATATAAGAGTACTGATAACGGCGACATTTGGAGAATTGGTTATCTGAGTAAAGTTGTAGTTATAATAATAAGGCTGGTTCTAAAAAGACTTGCAGTTGAAATTAGTTGAAAGAATTAAAGGTACGAGAAGCAGAAATACAAGATTATGTATGTGCAAACGTTCTCAACGATTTTTATAAAAAGTACAATTTAAAATTGAAAACCGGTTATTCTAGGGAAATTTTTACAAACATAAAATCAACATTTTATTTCGACTTCTTCACAGCATAGGTTTGTGGCAGTTGAGGTAACATACCTACAAGGATCAAATCTGTTAAAATTTTCTTGCAAACCACAAAACCGAAGTCGCCATGATAGCAACAACTTTTCTCAAATAACGTCCGTCCCTTCCTTCTAATTACTTCTCACTTTTCTGACAACTATCAATAATTTGTTTTAATTCTAACTACCGAATTCCCTTGTTTAAAGTATCTTACTCTCACTTTCCTTAGGTTTCTTTTTTATCATTTCAATCATTTGCCAGTTTTTCTCTTTTCAAACATTTTGACCGCTAATTGTTTCTTTTTTTTTTTTTAATTCAAAACTTGAATCAATATCTCTAAAATTTTTATCTCCATTTTTCTCTTTTTTTTTTTTTTCAATCTTCACCTGCAACCTTTGCATGGCTCTGAATCCTTAAAATGCGAACCTTACTAACACCAATTGTAATTCTCACATTGAAATAGTCAGTGTTTTAACAACCAAACATAAGAATCACTCTTTTCTACTTCCTAGTCTTGCGTCTTGTTTTGAATTTTCCTTCAGTACATTTTTTTTTCGAGAATCGCCGGGAGAAAACGAAAAAGATCCGAGGTTGGGAAAAAAGCATTATCAAGAACGAGATTGAGCGAAAGACTTTTTTTTTTTTTTGCTTTCTCCTCCCTTCGTTTTTATTGCCAACCCGTAAATTCCAAATCGTATTAAAAACTAACCTCGTTTCCTGTCACCATGCTGTGAGAGGTTGGAGGAGTCGATCCATTGCACGCGCTAAGCGTCTTGTCTGATCGTTCTCTAAAGACATTTTAGTGGCACATGCATACGTTCGGCTCGTCAGTTGAACAATAGGTCGTGCAGGTGCCCGATATGAGACAGGCAGTGAAAAAAAAAAAAAACAATAGACGAGAAGAAAATGGGAGGAAGACTGAAAAGGTTACCATAATTATGAGAAGAGTACAAAGAAGAAGCATTAGTTAAACAAAAAAAAATAGGAAAAAAAGAATTATTGATAGACTATGGATTGGATAAAAATAAAAGAAAAATGTTTGTGAGGAAAACACATTTTATAATGAAGAGAAAAGAAAAGTCAAAAAAGGTGGAATGAAAAGAAATAGATAATGATTTTTGTGTAAGATAAATAACAAAAAAGATTTTTTTAAAAACGGGTGTGATGGTTCCGAAAAACATAAACAATGTAAACTTATAAGTTAATGATGTACGTACATATATACATATTAAAGAACGTATCTATAACGATACAAATTATAAATGTCGATAAACACTGATAGCTTGGCATGAAATAACCCTCAAGTGTTGATAAGCCATTTAAAAAAAAAGTTTATGGAAGCGCGCCAGGCATACCAACTATCGTCGTTGGAAATGGACTCTACGAGTCGAGTTCAAATTCTGGGCGAGGCTTTTTATATTTCCCTTTGATAATGCCATCCATCGCCAACTTTGGAAAAGGTAAACTGGGTTCTTTACGCAGAATAAGATAGGTGGTCAATGAGAAGGGAAAAAAAAACTCTAAATTCAAAAGCTGACGACTAAAGATCAGAAAATATGTTTGATGATGATGAATCTAGAATCAAACATGAAATTAGAAATAAAACATCATCATCAGTATCTCAGATCTTTTGATATTGCAACCATTTTTTTTTCTATCAGTGTATGAATTTTAGATGAAAGTACTTCCCTCTATTTTCTAGTTAATATTCATGAGTGATGCAACTTTATTTGTAAAAATAAAGACATAAAATAAGAACAAATGTGTCTCTAAGCCGAAAAAAGTGGGCTGGGATAGACGCTAGTCTTCATTATTCACTTCTACTTTTAACAAGTTTCAACCGTGAACCATTTGCACTTTAATTTTTCCTCTTTTTATCCTACCAATTCATCCATCATCTACCGAACTTCGCAAATAATTTCTCATTCACTTTTCTTCCCTATATTATAAATGCAAAATGAGGTGTCTAAATTTCTGAAATGGGGAGTTTTTATTATTCATATTATCTATATAATTCAGATCATCACCTTAGTTTTATACGCACAGTATCTCGGTCGCAGCACTCTCCGGACTTCTTCCGATGCCTTTTGTTGAAGTCAATAACCTTCATAGAATTCCGAACCGAACCCTTCATTTTATCTACAGAGATGGATTTTTCTGTTGTCCATGCTTTGTATGGCAGTTCATTCTATTTCTTAGTTACTTCAGCTGGAGTATAAAGATTGGAAAAAAAGAAAAAACATTGGAAGAGGATACAAATTACTATCTGAATGCTAAGATACATTTTTCAATGTTAAAAAAGTCTGGTCAAAAAATGGAAGTGGTAAGGGAAACTTGAAACGTGTTTGACGAAATACAGGGCTTTAGGTTGGTTGGTTGGTTGGGTTTTTATGGCATATCAACCTTTGTCGGTTATTTAATGCCAAATCCATTTTTATACTCAGTTTAGCGTAAGTATAGTTTCAATGTCAAAAACAGTTCTAATTAAAACAATTCAGTTTTGCATAAGTACACAGTTTAAATATCATAAAAGTTCTATTTCAAGTAATTCATTTTAGCATAAGTACACAGTTTAGTTCTATTTGACCCATAGATAGGACCCTATCAGGTGCTACCACTCCGGGCCAGAGAAAACCTGGGAGCGATGGCAATAAAGAGGTATTCTGCATTCCCCAAAGCTCCAGCATTACTGGAACCTCTTCATCAGATTGTTTAGTATCATACAAGGACACTCGTTGAGGGGGGGTAACCCTTTGCAGATCATCATGGGAAAAATATTAGTCCACATAAACTTATCTGAATCTACACAATTATTTTAGCCACAGCTATCAGTGTGAGAAACAGTATATTTCACGCGGGACGACGGTGAAGACACGTACGGAACATCCAAGAGCAAGTGGTCGGCCGATATATATATATATATATATATATATATATATATATATATATATATCATCAAAGTGGCCCCAAAATTGGGCTTGCATATTAAGAAAAAAATGTTGTTCTTCAAAGCTACCCACCAGGTGAAAGAATTGTCAAGATAAACTGCCCTCAGCATACAAAACCAGATCAAACATGTAATATTTGAATCAATCAAATAATATCAAGGTGAAGTAAGTAAAGTTGGCGACCATAGTCGAGGGTGACCCGAAGGCTCCCTTTTCGATAGCTTACTACACCAAGGTGTAGGGGAGGGTGCGACTCCTTTCCCTGGATTGCTCCACTTTACCCTTGATCCGTACCTTATAATGCTGAGTGTTAAGCAAGGAGGCATCAAGTACCATTTTTTGAGTCTTTGGTATGACTCGACCTGGGATTGAACCCAGGTCTCCCGGGCCATTGGCGAACACTCTAAACGCTAGGCCAATGTCCGGTAGGTGAAACTTGAATGTAAAATTAAGCTGAAAAGTCGAAACGACGTTCTACATTATTCAATCTAAAATGACATTTTTAAAACTGGTCGTGCCGACAAACAGGACTTCCATGTATTTGGTTTATTTTCTTGACAATGATTACCTTCAATCGAATTACAATCTCAGTTTAAGGTTTATACAATTGTTGACAGACGACTTTTTGTAAAACGGGATCTACACTTTCATCTGATGATGAGAGGATGTCATTCCTTCTACTTTCTAAATATCAGAAGGGCATATCTCATTTGCTATGGTCAAGATCGTGTGGTGTTACAGTACCTTAACAATACGATGCCAGTTACCAATCCTTATCACATCATATAGTGGCCTTTCTTAACTGCTACAAAACTTTTCTAGAATAATTTGATATTTCCCGGAAGTCTATCAATGGTATAATTTCATATAAACATTGCTGTAAAAACAATACCTTTGACCCCCAACAAAGCTTTTGTCTGATGCTGCCTGATTTTGAGTCCGAAGAATCATTAGAATGAGACTAGAATGCCCCAACAATACAAAAAAATACCGCTAGATATTTTTTTTGTTTTTCCCACTGTGTAGCAATGCTTGTCGTTGGCGACCAGAGTCGAGGGCAACCCGGAGATTTCCTTTTCAATACCTACAAAAGGGAGATGTCGGGAAGGGCGCAACTCCTTTCCCTAGATTGTTCCACTTTACCTTTGCTACGTACCTTATAATGCTGAGTGTTAAGCAAGGAGATATCAAGTATCATTTTTTAAGTCTTTAGTATGACTTTCGTATATATATATATATATATATATATATATATATATATATATATATATATATATATATTACCAGTGTTGACTGTCACTAAATCACTTTGTGGGTTTGTGGCGAACCAAGTGCAATATAATCATACAATCATATATATATATATATATATATATATATATATATATATATATATATATATATATATATATATTGTTTCAAACAATTTAATTTAGCATAAGTCATTTGTTTGCATTCAGTTTAAATGTCAAACAGTCTTATTGGACCCATAGATAGGATCCAATCAGGGGCTGCCACTCCAGGAGCAATGACAATGATGGAGTACTCCGCATTCACATTTACCAAAGTTCCAGCATTACTAGAGGCTCACCATCAGATGGTTTAATGTTATATTACCAGGAGACTCTTTGAGGGAGGTTTTACCCCTCTGCAGAGCTGCAGTTAGTGTATTCTACTGCCCCAGTTTATTGTGTATTCTTTGCTTACATACACTTGTGTAAATATACATCTACTTAAGAGCATTGTTGTATACATCCTCAACTGAATACATCTTAAATGAAAGCCCATCATTCAAAAATTGATGCATTATCAAATACTCACCATATTTAATCTTTCGCGCTGTTCTTAGTAAAATATCACCATAATGTACCAACATTTTCGTATTAAAAAAAACTTTCTTTGATGCCTCAACTTTGAGTCTGTTTAACTACACAAGTTTTTCTCTTCGAATAAATCTATTTGTTTCAGCTGCCATACATCATTTCCTGTGTTGACTAATTCTTTTCTCTTTCCATTTAAATATACCAATCCCTTTCTTTTTATTCTGTTTCTATCTGCCTCTATGATCCACTGCATAAACGCTATCTTTATTCATTACCTTCACTCAGTCACCAATTCATAAATAAAATTTTTACTCTTATGATTATACATCAAGTTAGAAATATGTTATCTTTTTTTTAACTTCGATGATTCTCTTACTCTTACTTCAATCCTACAGAAAAAAGATAACATCGGATAAAACCCAAAACAATGTATAGTGAATTACAACGTTCAAATAGTACGAAACAAAGAAAATCTTATTTTATTTTTAAAAATCGCTTAATTGTAAAATATAACTTTCCCAATGTTGTAGATAACTATGATAGTTCCATAGCACAGCACAGGCTAGATAAGCTCTTTTCAGACATTATTTCAATAAAAGATAATTATTGCATTTATACCCGCATCCGTTCTAAGGACATTCCCAACTATATTCATGTGCCATAACTGTAATAAACAAATACATTCAAAAGCAACACGTGTATATCTACAAACACACCAGTCCAATGTACAACGGTGGTCATTCAAGTAAATAAAGTTTTTATCTCTTCTTGAAGAGCATTTATTTTTCATCGTGTGCTATTCTTTTTCTTTCCTTTTTTTCTTATTCTGTATATTTTTAATGCTTCAATGCTGGCGCACGCAGTATTAATCCACTAGCTAGTAGGCCTGAAAATACCTTTTGTTGATTGTTTGTACATCGCAGGCAATATTTTGTTTAATTGCGCACGCGCACGTTTGCTTACAACTTATATTTGAGCGACACGTGCAAGTGCATGAGTGGTGGGCTTGTTCACCTTGTGCCGGTAGAGGAGTGTCAGGCGCGTGCCTCAGCCAGCGTTCGTTTCTAGCTCGATAGGACTTGTGAAGCAAGGGAGAAAGAAAGACTTTTAGTAAAATTGATGACGGGTGGAATAAATAAACGTGAAAGAGATGACAGGAGTTGAGCATTTGATGAGGAAAAAGTAAACAGTACAGATAAGCATTGAATCTCAGAATTACAAAGAACAAGAAAAAAAGAGTAAATGATTAGAAATTGATACTTGCGTCTATGATGGCACATTTGATTACTTACCCTGATTAAACACTGTATAAAAACGGTTTAGACAACAAAGAAAAAAAACTCGATTTGTTAGAAATTATACGAGACGCAGATGTGGGTTGGAAATTAAAACTTGAATTTTTTTCAAAATACGAAAGCTGTTAACAGCTGTGAAAAAATTATTAAAATGCCTTTCTGATTTCGAGAATTGAAAGGAAATCGTTTTGAACGAAAATAAAAGAAAAGAAAATCGAATTCAATGATTTAGCGCTTCTGATTGATACAGTTAAATATTATGAATGAAAGATAAAGAAAACAATTTCTTCTTTTTCGTTTTACTTTTTTTCTTCTTTTGTTCCTCATTCTTATTATTTATTTCCAATTTTCATCCATTTTGTGCTTGTTATTAAACCAATTGTGAATTAAGAACTGTAACTATTGGTTTTTCTATCTGTCGTTTCAACTGGCAACTACTGATAATTTGACTCTATTCTCGGTTGTGATTTTATGAGAGACTAAACCATTGTAAATATCAGCATATATAATATCATTTAAGATGAATCGCCAGTGTGTATTATTTCACTGCTCTGGCCCTTATGTTAGAACCCCAAACATCCGCGACTGAGGATAAAATGATATTTTCTCGAGTTGAATCTCCCATTAAATATCGGCCCAGAGTCAGATCTTAATGTGTGAGGCATTCCACAAGTAAATTCCGAAGGTGATGAGCAATGTTTGCCACTCTCTAGATGTTAATGTAATGAAGATCAATCTCGGCCTTGTTAAATTCTGCTTCCGTGAAGTACAAGATAAATATCTTCTTTAAACGCAATTACTCAATAACTTTTTTATATTTCTATTATTCCATTTTCATTGCATGTTGAAAGCTCGTCTAACTAAATAAAATACACATTAGATTATAGCCATGTGTGCGTGCGTGCGTGCGTGCGTGCGTGCGTGTGTGTGTGTGTGTGTGTGTGTGTGTGTGTGTGTGTGTGTGTGTGCGTGTGTGTGTGTGTGTGTGTGTGTGTGTGTGTGTCTGTCTGTCTGTGTATGTGTGTGACAAAAATCGTATTTATAATTTACGTGAAAATTGAAAAATAAATAAATAAAAGCAATAAAAATGAAGACTTGAATGGTAAATTTGGTAAAATAAGTAGAAAGAGTTTATATTGTATATGATATCTCTGTCTTCAAATAAGATTTTTAAAATAAATAATTCATTATTATTTTACACCGACAGATTTGGCCAAATAATTTGGGTAAATGTTTCTTTGCTACAATTATCTTTCAAAATCAAAGTTTTCTGAAATTATTGTTGCTGCTTTCTTTGTGCTAAAAGGAATTTGAAGTTAATGCTGCATATTTTTGCATAAAATATGCCACAACATTCTCAATTAAAATGCACCAATCGGAAAAATTGTTAATTCTTTTCATCCTTTTGAGAAATAAAAGACAGAGAGAGTGATGTAGCACCGATCCATACGTAAGTAATCCAGTCTTTTATGACAGGAACTAGCCAAGTATTATTAGTACTATTAACGTACATGTTCTTTAAAATATTTGCTTAATCTTAATCGGAAAAATATTTTAATGCTTTTTAAACAATGTGGGAGATAAAATAAAAAGTTCAACTATTTTTCATTTAACTTTCTCACGATTAATCGTTTTATAGTTTATGCTTCCGTCTTCCTTGTTTTGCTTTTTGTTAGTTTTGTTCTTTTCTTTTCTTTTTGCTTTCAGAAACCAACTCCCGTGCCCTTTATTTGGTTGCTGCTGCTGCTGCTGCCGAACTATGTTCTCTCAGACAACCGCTGTTCTATAACAAGGAATCTATCAAACAAGGAGGGTGAGGAATCAAAAGAATGAGAAAGAAAAAGATAAGAAGAAACGAACAATAAAAAGCGATTTAAAAAGGAATTCTTTAACTGTGTATTTTTATCACGATATGCCATTTCAATCTGATACCTTAATTAATAATGAATCTGAGAAGCACATACTAAATACGTACTTAATTGGAGCATCTTAAGCTGACAGAAGAACCTCTGCTATTCGTTTATTATTACTCTTTTGCAATTGTGTTTGTAGAGTGCACATGGGATGTATTCGTCTTTTATCCGATTCTATGTTCTTCGTGTACAATTAATCTGTGCATGTGAAGTGATTGACAAAGAAGTATTAACTCTATGTATATGTATCGGTATATATACTGCACGCATGCGCGTTGTGTGGAGATTCTGGACCCGAATCAATTTGTGGCTGTTACTTTTAGTTGTGCGAACTAAACATCTATTTCAATGTTTGTTATACATCATTCAACTGTGTTTGTGTCAAATTAGGAATTCTATTTGCACATCATCAATTTTGTACTTATATTTTATGCACAAACACCTGCTTTACTTGGCCTTGTGTCTGTTGTATTCTCTGCATCACTGTTGAGCACAGATTCCATGTGTGTGTGTGTGTGTGTGTGTGTGTGTGTGTGTGTGTGTGTGTGTGTGTGTGTGTTAACTGTCAACCGCTCCTGCCGTTCATGTTTTACTTTCTATCTACCCCCCCTGACCATGTCGTATGCGTGCATGTACATGTGCTGCAGTCTACAAGGATCCATTCAATGCATTTTGCATTGTTTTAGTTTTGTATGCGTATACTAATGTATGTGCAGATATCTGGTTCACATCTCTGTCTCCCTTCAATTTATCAATATATTTTGCTACGTCCCTACAATTATTACATGGTTTTTGCATTTAACTCTTTAAAAATAATTTAAACAATCATAGGCGTGATACCATGTAATATAATTATGACATTAATTATTATCACAAATGTCAGGGCACCCATTAAGAATCGAAATCACAACAGTAGTACTGGTCAACTAAGCTAATTACACCCCCACAAGTTAACCAATACTCTTGTAATATAAAATGAAGTGGTAAAGTTTACAGACAACTTGTAATTTCTCTCTTCACTTGAAAAACCGCAGTTTCGCGGCGTAGCAGGAAGTCTTTCGAGGCTACATCCATTGCACAAGCATATATTTCCAGACATGTTCCAGAATTGTCTATTAGTTCTATTTTCGATTGCAGCAAAAGAGAAGTTAATAAATTCATCACTCTGTCAATGTTTTTTTAAATGTAGTAAGCACAGGGAGCAATGGAATACAGGGAAGACTGTCTTGTGTTTTAAGAGCCAGTTTTGTGTTATCCCTGTCGAATAGAGATTTCGTTATTCAAACCGAGTATAAATGCTTGAATGAGAGTGTACAAACCGTCTGCAACAAAAGATCTGGGGATGTCATGACTAGTTTCATAAGTGGTACTTGTGAATTCCTGCAGAATTCACCCAACACCATTAAATAAACATTACAAAATTGCTAAGAGACTGGATTCATAGTCTACTCCATACGATAACTCTACTATCAGCCCGGAAGATATGAAAATGTAACTAAGCGACACGGCACCACACTTCTATGGCATAGTGGTAATATTCTCAGACTCAAAGCTCTTGCTGACTTAAGACAACAAAATCTCATAAAATGTAGTATACTCTGTATTGTGAAATAGTTGATAGGTTGAAAGGCACCAGCATTAAATTGAAATGTTATCTGATGCCATAATTTCAATATTGTTATTTGTAACAGTTTTTCATATCACCGTTAACTGATGGTCTTTCACTGGAGCTTGAGTGACAGCAAGTCTCCTCGGGTCTCCAGGACTCTTCTTGATATTCTGACCGACTACAACACTTCAGTAGTTTGGGTGGTCTCGGCTTGTCCTCCGTTTTCCAACCCCTCCAGCCTCCTTACAAAGCCTCTGGGGATCATTCTAAGTGCACTAATTACAATTGGTATTATCGTCACCTTCATATTCCAAAGCTTTTTTAGTTCTCGTGTGAGATTTCGTCAGTTTGTTGCTTGAAATATCTATACAGTTTTTTTTTCTTTCATTTCTATTTCTCAGTTGTTGTTCTGTTGATCATTAGATTGTCAGGTCTGTTTCTGGTCGCAGTAAATAGTCTTTCTTTCATGAATGAACTTTATGACTTTGTCGGATATTTTGTACATTCTTAGACTTGTTGGATATTTTGTACATTCTTAGATAATTAATATGATTATTATTATTATTATTTACTCCTTTAGAGGTTTTCACATCAGCGCCAGCTGATGGTCTTCCACTGGAGTTTGAGTGACAGCAAGTCACCTCAAGTCTCCAGGACTCTTCTCGGTATTCTGGCCGTTCTCAATAATGCTGTCGTTTGGATGCTCTCCACACGTCCGCCAACTTCCAAGTCCTCCAGGCCCTTTAATAATCCTTTACTTACTGTACCAAAAGCACCAATTACAATTAGTATAATTGTCACTTGCTTGTTCCACAGTTTTTTCAATTCCCTAGCAAGGTCGAGGTACTTATCCTTCTTTCCACATTCTTTCAGTTTTATTCTGTGGTCAGCCGGGGCAGCAAAGTCGACAATTTTGCAATTTCTCTTTTTTTTTTTTTTTTGTTGATTATTATTAGGTCTAGTCTTCTGGCCGAGGTATGGTGATCCGTGTGTATGTCAAAGTCCCATAGGAGTTTATGTGTGTTATTTTCTAAGACAAGTGATGGGTTGTGCATATACCATTTGTTGGTATGATCAAAGTTAAATTTCTTGCACATCTCCTAGTGGATCACTTTGCCGACCCAGTCGTGTCTCGTCTTATATTCCTTCTGCGCTAATTTGCTGCTTTCGCTTATTATGTGATTGATGGTTTCATCTCTGTCAACGCATAGCCTACATTTGCTATTTTGTTGCGTCTTATCTCTTCTCGCTTTGATATAATTGGTTCTTACAGCGTTGTTTTATTATTATTATTATTATTATTATTATTATTATTCCTTTGAGAGTTTTTCACACCAGCGTTAGCTTAATGTTGTTATTATTATTATTATTACCTTTACCCCCACTACTATTATTACTCTTAATATGCTAATATGAAAAAAAAGCTGAGAAATGAACGTTCGAATTAGAGACGCTTCTTAAGTAAAGTCATTTTTTAAAAGCCAGTTTTTATTATCATTATTATTAGTTTTTAGCGGACCATTCTGTTTTTACCTCACCGGTGGGCATCCACACTTTTCATATGCAGCTAATTTCTGAGTAGATTTCGCATACTCTTGATATACTGTTGCTGCTGTTGCCCGAGAAAAAAAAGCAAGAGAAATTGATATCTCGTAGACGGACGACTACATCTTTTTTTCCATGATCAATCCTGTCCATATCGTAAACCTGCCACTGCTAAACCGCCGTAGTTATATTACTTCCTTTGTAATTACATTACATAGACATCAAGTCTGGGTTGGCGAAACCATTCAGTACACTGATGAATAATAAGTTTAGCACTTCATTTTAAACACGTTTCCACAACTTCAGCTATAAAAATTGCTGCAACTCCTTAGACTAGGTATCAGGCATGGTTTAGGGACTTAAGCATCCCTACCAGAAACCCAGAATGCCTCAGCAATATCACCAACCTTTGTTTATTTTCCCTCACAATATGAGAATACAAGATCCAACGTCTGCCCAATCTTAGCGACTTTTTATATATATCCTATTTTCTGATGTAGACATTCTAAATTTAGTTAGATTAGTTGAAGTCGATGAGATCATTTTACTCCATTTAAAAAATATATTTGTTACTAACATTCTCTCTCGTAATCTTAAAAATATTCTTCTAGCTTACATTTGAGAGCCCAGTAACATATTTCCCCAAATAATTTTTTTAGTTAAATAGGGGAGCGTTTTTTTTCCAATTATCCGATCATATGTCTACGTTAGAACACACACACACACACGCACACACACACAGAGACATATATATATATATATATATATAAACAGCATTTTAGCATCGAGATAAGCAGGACCTGTTATAGGGGCTACATAGGACGTTCAGCATTTCGGTTTTTGCAGCGCTGACTCTTTTCCGTCACTTTGGCTTCACAGCTGGTTTCGAAGAGTGAAATGGCTTTGATGATGATTTCTCCCGGATGTTAACGTTCGTCATCCACTGATAAATTTCTCAGGCCGAAAGAGACTTTTTAAAGGGATCTTTTTATCTCTTTCATGGTGTTCATCTTCCTCAGTGACCGTTGAATAACTCTCCGAAAAGTGTAATCTTTGGAAGGTGATGAACTCCCATGCTGATAATGTCACCTGCCTCGCAACATTACTTCAACACTAGTTATCGACAGTGAGGAAACAAGTATAAATTTTATCCTTAGCGTCCATGTCTTTTCTCTCAACATCATGCCAAAGAATACTGAGAATGAAGTGAGGGAAAGAACACAGATCTATTTCACTCCGTTCATAAGAGGAAATTCTTATGATAGTTGATCATCATGTCTGATCTAACAGAGCTGGTTTTCATGGAGCTAGACGACCATTATGAAAAGATTTGGAAGACAGCCCACCTTTTTCAGGAACCTCCACAGTTCGATCCTTGCTTGGTCAAGTTGACGAATTTGACATGTAGCTCTCTGTTTTGTTCCTGGCATTTTTCTTGAATTTCGGGCAGAATAAAAACTATGTCAGTGGTTTTGTATCCTTTCCAAAAGCCACACAATCTCTAAGCTATCTTCAGTAATATCAGGAACAAATCTTTTAAACAGGATCCATGCAAGAATCTTCCCAGAACACGGTGATTTCTGTGTTTCTACGGGTTTTTTAAATGGTAATTACAGGATTTTATTTAAGAGCAAATCTTTCTTCGACTTTGAGTTGAGAATTTAAGTTTGCTACAAACAAGACGCTGATCTGTGTGATATTATGCATCAGACATAACTCTAGTATAGTCTACGTCGTTCAAGTTTCTCTGTTACTCGTGAATATAATCTGTTCGGTGACAATATTTCAAGTAAGGCTGCATCCAGGTTTTTGTGACTATTTTCAGTTGAATAAAGAATTTCAATGTTCTTGAAAGATAAAATTATTCTTTATCAAAGCTCTGCATTTACGATAAGGTTTTGTTTCTTTTGTTTTAAAGCATATCAACCTTCGTGGGTTATTTAATACCAAAGGCATCCTTGTAGAAGAACAGTGGCTTGGGAGGGGGAGTAATGCCCTTTCTCAAGAGTATTTGTTCGATAGTGAAAGTAACAGTTTACTCAATAATTTGAAAACTCGTGAACGTTACTCATTTTGATCAAAGTAAGGATTGATTTTTGTTTTCAGGTTTGACCGTGTTTGTTACGTCGCCCAAATATCAACAAATATTGGCCAATTTAAAAAAAAAAAAAAGAATTGAATTTTTCTCTTTAAAAACAGAACGAATTGCGAATTAAAAAATCTGAATCGTAAATATTTTTTATTGATTCTATAACGAACGTACAATCTTCAAATAGAGATGCTTTCCATAAAAGTGGTTGTCATTCAAAATGCATTTAGTATGATAAATATATTAAACGAGCAAACAACCCAGTCAACCGAAAAAAATCAATATAAATTCTAGTCTAGTGTATAGGCCTCAGATTGCTTACAGTTGCTGATGTTTCCAAGTGGTCATCCACCCGAGTAAGTGGACAGTTGCTTAAGTTGAATCAATGCTTTAAGCGTGACTTGACCATTACGGTATATAGCATATACCGTGATGAAAAATTACATGGTATGAATAACCGAATAAATATTACATACTCACTTTATTTCCGATACATACAAAAATGTTTGAGACACTCTTATGTTTATGTTTTAAGTGGATCAGGCAGTATAGAAACCAACAGTAGTCATCCATCAGGTTGATTCCGTCACATATATTTTTAGATGGAACCTCTAATGACACTCAGATCTGTTGGAAAAATACATTTTAAAAGGCATCAAATATCCCATTTTTTGGATTCTATTAAAACGTTTTTAATCACACAGTTTTTAGTTTCATGAGGCCTAAGGAAGTTCTTTACTCATATATTCAGTTGACTTTTAAACTTACAATCAGACACCAATTCTTTTATCGTATTCTTTTATCCTTATAATTTTGCAAAAGTATTTGTTTTAAGGCAGTTCAAAATGGCGGCAACTCATTAATTTTTTGGTGTCCAAAAAGTGCGAACCACATAAAATTTGCACAAGATTGTGTGACTTGTGTGAAAGAGTATGTTTTAGTAATCTTTTTTTTTTTTTCAAATAAATAAGTTGTTTAAAAAAGACCGAAATGATATTCAACTAAACAGACCTATCATGGCGAGTACAAGTAAAATGGTGGTTAATGCGATCATTTTGGTTGACAGGAGAGTTGCAATAGAAGACATTTCTGAACAAATGGAAATTTCTGTGGATATCACAAACAAAATTGTGAATGATGACCTCTCTTTTTCTAAAGTCAGTAGTTGTTGGATTTTACTGAGACAATACACCATACTGCTGCAAGAACAGCGACAATCATCTGCCAGTTCGGTTGAGAACAGATGCTACATCCTCCTTACAGTCTAGGCCTGACTCTCTTTGACTTGTTTGGCACCCTCAACAAATTTCTGCGTGAAACAAAGTTTTCAAGCAACTATGCAGTAAAGAGGTGAGTAAATGGCTAAAACAACCGCCCAAAGATTTCTTTGCTGGAAAGTATGTTTTAAAGAAAGATGATTATGTTAAAAATAAACTAAAATGTTTTCCTGGATGAGATGTGGGTCGTCATATGGCGAAATTCACTTTTAACCTTTAGAGTCTTAAACATGCGTTTTTATTATCAAACCAGTTCTATATAATACAAGCATCCAATATCTTACTGATATCTGATCATTCATCCTAAGTTAGAAAGGCTTCAAATTGATATTAGTATATCAAGTTTCACCGAAGAAACTTTCTTTTCTTGACATTAATCTACTTGGTTGTAAAGTAAATTTCAAAAAGAACCTATTGTAACCTAAAAGTAGATATTTCATTTGCTGTCTTTTAGTTAAAGTTTTAAAATGTCCTTAATGAATTAAAGATAAACAATTTAAAAACTAATCCGAAAAAAATAATCAGAATGGATGAAACCACATACGCACACACGCACACATGAATACAAAGATATTGGTTTGCAGATATTTGTTTGGGATCGATAAAGCATTTTAACAATTAAAACTGAATACACATATGAATATAGAGATTAAGTTCACTGCTGATGAGAAAACTACAAAAACAGGAAAAAGCGTCTATAAAAATTAAACTTTCTTGTCGGCTAGATCTATATATATATATATATATATATATACAAAAATGGCAAATGATGTTTCATTTGTGTTGCAGAAAAACTGTCTAAATCCGGAATTCTCTACGAGAACTCATTGAAACGGAAATGGAAGATTAAAAAAAGATTTCAGTAAAGAGAACTGGAAATGAACGAGACCAGACAAAAATATTTTAAAAATCAATGAAAACGCGCCAATCATGTCTTAGATAATACCTACACCGAACGTGCTACTTGAAAGATTATGAAAATGAAATATAAAATTTACTAATTGTGGATAAGGAAGAAAACCGATTTGGGACTCATACACATACATACACACACACACTTTCACATAGATATTCAGGCGGATTAGAGAGAAGGGAATTTCTAATTGTGTGCACCTGTATTAAACGTAATATGCATATGCATGTATATACACACTAAAACGACTATACTTAAGAGTACAATAGCAATGATATATATATATATATATATATATATATATATATATATATATATATATATATATATATATATATAAGTTCTTTTAGTATTTCTAGACGGTATATTTGTACATGCTAAGAGATTCTACTATCTCTGTGCACGTTCTTGTATAAAAACTTATGTATGCTAACAAAAACATTTGGTAGGAATTTGGTCATTTATAAGTACGTATTTATCAATATCTAGCAACTGATACTTTAATATATAAATGTATGTACAAATATACATATAAATGTGCAAATATTTTTTAAATTGTTATTTATGCAAATATTCATATTTATAGATTGGTTTAAGTACATTGACAAAATAAATATGTTGTGCAAAGTAATAATTTCTAAGTCATTTTCTTTTTTATATAATGTGCATGTATTTGGCTTTACTCTGGTGTCGGTGCAGAATACAATTGTGATTGAAAAATTCAGATCTTAAGGCGTACATTAAGCGACAATCTCTCTCTCTCTCTCTCTCTCTCTCTCTCTCTCTCTCTCTCTCTCTCTCTCTCTCTCTCTCTCTCGTACACACACACACACACACATATATATATATATATATATAAACTCTGATTGTTTTTCAGTGGTGCTATTAGACATGACAAGTAGCGGCCTCTTAATCTGTAAGATTTATCAGAAAGAAAATGTCTCTTAAACTAGTTGTAAACCAAAGCTGCCCTAGATAATAGTATTAATAATAATAATAATAATAGTTTTTAAAAATTCCCGTCAATCCACAACAGACTGATTCTTGAACTGAATAGATGCTAAAAAGAAGCAAATTAACCGGAATGGATGACCACAGGAAAACCCACCTAAATCCAAAAAGACTAAAAAACGAACTGCCCCTAACATTTATAGGCCGATAACGTGTCTACTGATGATATGGAAAATCTCAACCGCACAGATTAGGCAGGAGATTTATTACTCACTAAAAAGCTGCAGACTATTTTCCGAAGAACAGAAAGAATGTCACAAGGGAACAAGATGAACAAGTGATCTTCTATGCATTGTTCAACGCATCCTCAAAGCGAGCACAACGAGACGGAAAAATCTTGCTATGGTGTGGATTGACTACAAAAAAGTCTACGATATTATCCCAAAAAGCTGGATAATAGACTGTTAAAGAATGTACAAAATATTCGACAAAATCATAATGTTCATGAAGAGCTAGAAAATGGATTTGACCGTAGGAGTTAAAAGTTTAGCAGAGATAGAAATCCAGAGAGATGTCTTCCAGGGAGATGCGCTTTCACTATTACTATTTGTAATAGTCATGATGCCACTCAATCACACATTCAGAAAATGCACAAATTTACTAAATCACTAGAAAAAATAAACCACATATTGTACATGGATGACAACTGTTTGCAAAAACAAAAAGAATTAGAGACATTGATTGAAGCAAAAAGATACACAATCATGATATAGAAATGAAATTTGACATAAGTATGTGTCATGCTCATAATCTCAAGAAAAGATCAATCACCTAATATAAATGGAAGACATCAGATTGTTTATCAAAAATGAAAAAGTGAAAAATGAAACTTTAATTAATGTTTCCAATCCTTTTTCTTTTTTGGTAAACAATGAGGATATAAACTCAAGATATAGGGATAGAATTTGGCATAGAAATGCTAATAAGAAACATGAAACGACACACGATGGAAGGAATAAAAATGCAAAGGACAACTGATTACAAAACTGACATCTCAAACATCAACGGAAGAAAAATGACCAGAAAACCAAAAGTGGGAAGAAAAAACAACTGTATGGATATTTCAAGCAACAAACAAGCGAAATCGAGAAAACATGAAAATAGCTAAGAAAGTAAAGACTTTTAGAAACAGAATCTTTCGCTATTTTAAAGTTGATAGATAAAACATCATATTTGTCTAAAAACTATTTTAAGCCCCAGATTATTTCTAATTCACTGATAAATTGTTAGAACAAATTACATAAAATCAAGCATTACGTTTATTTAATTTTACATTTACTTTAATAATCAGAAGATATTGAACATAAAGAAATGCAAGAGCAATGAAGTTTTGTTATTCTATATTTTCAAAAGTAGTTGAATAATTATGGTCATAATTTGATGACATGAGTAAACTTAGTTAATAATAGATAAATAAACGAATGATAATTCCATTACATCAATTAACACTTGCATGATTAGAGATTCGAAATGATATATTTCTGAATCGATTCAGGGAAGCATTAAGAAACTTACTATCAATTCCAATGCAAAAGAAAATTGAGACGAAAAGCAGAAAAGCAGAAATAGAATTTTAAATTGATCAGAAATAATTGGATTCATCTGTGCATTTTTTACATGCATACATTCTTGTAAGATATATATATATATATATATATATATATATATATATATATATATATATATATATATATATATATATATATAATTGTACTGTTTACATACATGTATATGCATGCAGTTACTCGTCCCCCATTTCCGAAGCTTTTAAATACTTGATTAATGCATTACTTGTTTGAATAATGGCATAAATAAAAGTGATAATATTCTAGCGTGTGCATTCACTTGTTCAAATCGTTAATGAGGGAGAAAGATCTTTCAAATTTTTACTTTAATCAGAAAGCTTAAAAATAGATTTTTAAAAGTAAATATGTTTCAAGATTCTAGATACATCTCGCAGTGATGATTCAAAATTAATAAGACAAAGACCTTCTTCAACAAGTCAAGCATAAAACCTTGGATGGACGATACAGAGATAGTACGGAAATGAAAAAGTACAAGTGAATTGAGTCAAAGAAATTATCAAAAGTGATTAAAATCGCGCTTAAATTGATTTAAATACTTGACATATTTTTGTTAGTATTTACGAGCTAGATTGACCTATTGACCTCGGATTTCATTCTTACTTGCTTCCAACCGATTGGTTGCATTTAGTTCTGAATAATTCAAGAAGAGTCTCGACTAGGTAGAATTAACATGCAGCTGAGCTTGAACGATGCGAAATTAAAAGCGAGATTTGAAAAAAGAAAAAGTTCTAGATGAAAGGAGAAACTACAATTGAAAGTAAATCTTGCAAACTCTATTAAGAAGAGAGTAAAGAATATTTAATGGAAGGCAAGAGGTTTGTGTCAGAAACAAATGAAGAATAAATATTATATCTATTTTCAGTTGTTTTATCGATATTTTATTTTCTAAGTATGTAACAATTCTAATGCAGGTTTTCTGCATAAGATTCTTTATGATCTCAATTGGTATGAAAAAAAATTTCACTTTTAATGTTTTCATTCATTTTCAAACATTTCCTTGTATCTTCAGTAGTTCACAGATACCAACTCCATGAATTATGAACATTTTAGCGTACTTTTCATAACTACACATCACACACAAGTAATTATGAATAAATATGGTAATCTTATATCTGCTTTTGTTGAATTCCTCGTGATTATTGTATATCAATCACTTATGGGAAACCAAGTAAAAAAACGTTTACTTAGAAGACATTATTTTGTTTTTAACTTTGTTCATCTTTTGATCAGAAGTTCCACCAATATCTGGTTTGGTTTGGTTTTGGGTTTTATGGCATATCAAATTTTGTTTGTTATTTAACACTAAATCCATTTTATGCAAATAATCAGTTCTATTTCAAATAATTCAGTTGAACATAAGTACACTGTTTGATAGTCAAAAACATTTCTATTTCAAGCTATTCAGTTTAGTCAAACAGTTTTAGTTCAAACAATTGGATTTAGCATCAGTATAGTTTTTATCCACACACAATCAAATGTCAAAATGGTTCTATTTCAAACAATTCAGTTTAGCGTAAGTACAGCTTCAATGTCAAAAACAGTTCTATTTCAAACAATTCAATTTAGCATAAATACACAGTTTAAATGTCAAAAAAATTCTATTTCAAGTAATTCAGTTTAGTATAAGTATGCAGTTTAGTTTTATTTGACTCATAATATAGGACCCTGTCAGGTGCTACCACTCTGGACTAGGATGGACCTGAGAGCGATGACAATGAAGGGGTACTCTGCATTCCCCAACGCTCCAGCAATGCAGGAACGTCACCATTAGATTGTTTTGTATCATATCTAGAACACTCGTTGGGGGGGGGGTCTTACCCCTCTGCAGAGATGCAGTCGGTGTATTCTACAGCCCCAGCCGACTGGGCAAACCAATATTTCATTCGTTTGGAACAGTTCTTCATATTACGATGAACTTACCATTATTGCTAACGACTGCATATTATAGATTGGTCTGTAAAGAGAATCAGACAATTTCTCGAGTCCACATGAAAATTTATTGTGACACCATGGACGTTTTTTTTTTTCCTGTTATAGATTGTCATCGGATCAGTTACTTCATATCTTATATCACTGATTTAAAATTTCATTTCTGGTTTGGGGAAAATTAGCTGGAGAATTATAAATGCAAGAAGAAACATTCTGTTAGATTGCATTTTCATCTAGTATTCTGATATTGTGTGATAGAACCATCAAAAAGTCTGGAGATAAAATACAGTTCATGTAAGGCAGAGTCATTGTTGATGGTATGCTTTTGTTTTGTTTTTTGATTTGGGGAGGTGTTTGTTTTTTGATTTGGGGAGGTGTTTGTTTTTTTTATTTAGGGAGGTGTTTGCTTTTTGATTTGGGGAGGTGTTTATTTTTTTATTTGGGGAGGTGTTTGTTTTTTGATTTGGGGAGGTGTTTGTTTTTTGATTTGGGGAGGTGTTTATTTTTATATTTAGGGAGGTGCTTGCTTTTTGATTTGCGGAGGTGTTTGTTTTTTTATTTAGGGAGGTGTTTGTTTTTTGATTTGGGGGGGGGTGATTTGGGGAGGTATTTGTTTTTCGATTTGAGGTGGTGCTTTTTTTGTTTATTTTTTGTTTTTTGTTTTCGCTGAAAATTTATGAGAATGAATTACGTTAAAGAAAAAGTAGACAAAATCCCTAAGAAAAGCATAGCCTTTCTTGTGAAGAAAGAAATGAGACTACGAAATGAATTAATGTTGCCAGTAGCTCCAACAACAACAACAACAACAACAACAACAATAATAATAATAATAATAATAATAATAATAATAATAATAATAATAATAATAATAATAATAATCCTAAAGAGTCTTAAATTTCATTGAAAAATTGGAAAATGGAATTAACAGCAGGAGGACGAACCCTAGCACAAGTGAAAATCTGAAACAACATCTTCCAGGAGACCCACTCTCGCTATTGCTACTCTCTTTCTTATGAAATCAACAGATGGATACAAATTCATAAAATTCAGGAAAAGATAAAACACCTAATGAATAGGGATGATATCTTGATATTTGCCAAAAATAAAAAAAAAAATAAATAAATAAATAACTAGAACTCCTGATGATATAAGAATTTACAGCCAACATATAGGAATATAATTTGGCATTGAAAAATGTACAATGTTGATCATGAAAAGTTGGAAAAAAAACAACAGGAGGAATAGAACTTGCAGTTCAAGTAACCGTAGAATATTGGTAGAAAAGGAAAATTACCAGCACGAGAGAATATTGGAAGCAGGCGGCATCAAATAAACAGAAATGAACGATAAAGTAAAAATATTGCCTTACTTGAACGAAACTTCTGGAAACCAAATTCTGCAGCAGAAATCACATCAAAAGAATAAAGAAAGGGTTGTCTACCTTGTAAGATATTCAGGACCATTCTTAAAATGGACAAGGGATGAATGAAGACAAATCGACCAAAATACAAGGAAATTTATGGCTATACACAAGGCTTTACACCTGAGAGATGTTATAAACAGAATGTAGAAGTGTAGAAAAGAAGACGTCAGAGGATTCACCATTATTGAGAACTGCGCAGATGCAACAAATCAATGAGTTGAGGAATACACAAAAAAAGAACAAGGAAATACTAATTACAGTAGCCAAGAGCAATAGCAACATTGATTAACAAATAGAAAAAACTACAAAATCTAGAAAAGATAAATGAGAAAAACCAATCTATGGATACTTCAAGCAACAAACAAACGATATTGAACACGAAAAGCCTGGAACATTGCTAAGAAAAGAAAATCCCAGGAGAGGAACTGAATATCTTTCACAAAATAATGCCCTCAGAACCAATCATATAAAATTGAAAAATGAAATTAGAATTTAAATATAATATATGCACAAACCAGAATCCAACCTTAATAATGAGATGCATGAAATTCTCTAGGATTTTGAAAGACAAACGAATCACCAAATCCCAACGAGAACACCAGACCAATATTTAATGAAAAAAAGATCATCATATCCCAACCAGAACACCAGACCTAGTGTTGAGAGACGAATGGATCACCAAATCCCAACCAAAAGACCAGACCTAGTGTTGATTAGCAAACGGATTACCTAATCCCAACCAAAACACCAGAACTAGTAGGGATTAACGAGCGGTTCACCAAATCCCAACAAAAAGACCAGACCTAGTGTTGATTAAAAAGAGGATCACCAAATCCCAACCAAAAGACAAGACCTAGTGTTGATTAATAAACGGAACACCTAATCCCAAAAAAAGACCAGACCTAGTGTTGATTAATAAACAGATTACCAAATCCCAACCAAAAGACCAGACCAAGTATTGATTAACGATCGGATCACCAACTCCCAACCAAAAGACAAGACCTAGTGTTGATTAACAAGAAAAAAAAACTTGTCATCTCATCGGTTTTCCTTTTCCTGCTGACCACATAGAGAAAATAAAAGTGAAAAGCGAAAAAAAAACATATACTTGGATCTTACTAGAGAGTTGATAAAGCGAAAGAACCTCAAGATGACCGTGATATCACTTGTAGTTGGTGCGCTTCTAACAATCCCCAAAGACTTTTAAAAGAAGAGATGGAAGGAATAAAGAGATCAAAAGGACAGAGGCAATACAGAACACAGCATTGTTAAGATCGGCTAGAATACTGGGAAGTTTTCTAGGGACAGGAAGAGACTTTCTGTCACTCATTCTCCGGTGAAAGACCACCAGCTAATACTTGCAAGAAGTGAAATAATAATAATAATAATAATAATAATAATATTTTATTTCCGTCCATGACATACTGGCTGTCGAAATTAATAGATTCTAAGGAGACATACAGGAATTGATGACCAAAGGAAAGACTACCCAGATCTAGAAAGTCTCACAGAAAAGAACCGCAGCAAATATAACGTGCCAACCTATTAGAAAAATACTAACGGTACAAATTAGGGTGGATATTTACTACTGGTTAATAAGCAGCAGACTCTTCCCCGAAAAACAGAAAGGAGACTGCAAATTGACAAGAGGATGAGAGCAACAATATATTGATCAACACATCCTTGAGGAGATGAAAAATGTAGCTATGGCGTAGATTGACAACAAAAACGCATACAATATGTTCCTATATATGCGAATACAGATACTATACTCTGATCTGATATTTAGCTTCCTCCCCATTGGAGTAGAATGTGACATTCCCATAGATTTGACCCACAATTAACCTACAAAACAGCAAAAAATTAAGGAATATGGCTCCTAGTTTTGAATTCAAATTTGTCCTTATCCTTCCACATACTTAAATGCTCAGTCTACCATGCTATATTACATATAACTGAAGAAGTAGAGATAGATTAATTATTTACTACGGCTACTAACCTCGGGTTATACTTAAAATCATCTCACCGATTCCATCATCCGTGCCTATAGCCCTAATCCTGACACCCACGTCACCCTATCATCTAATAAAACCAGTCAGTATTGTTTCATTTGAACGAAAAAAGATTTTTTCAAGATTTCCGCTGAATGTACCTCTCTACTCAGATATAATTTATTTAATCCATAAGAAGTCTGGTGTGTGTGTGTATTTTTCATGTACATGTTATGTATTATTGATGAGCGATGGTCTGTTCAGAGTTGTATGTGTCTATATACTTCCGTTTCTTGATTTCGTTAACACTGTTGTTAGGTTTTAGTGAGTTTAATTCTTTACGGCTCCAGCACTTGACTACTTGATAGCTGAATGTTTATTTCTAGACAAACATGATTTCCTTTGCAGACAACAGCAAACAGTATTTTAACGGTCTACGCCGGAAATAGTAGGTGGAGTTGATTGTTGGCAGTTTCAGACGCCATTCCCAAGGATCGCTACCCAATGCAAATATTGTAAACATGCGCGTTCATATATCCGGAAAATGTACTTATTTTATTTGTGCTAAGTGAATCTTACAAATCTATAAAAGTAGACATATCTTAAGTCGAAATAATAATAATGATAATAATAATAACAGGACCTTCCAAAATAACGAAAGAAAATTCTTCCAACAAATTGGTGGAGAATACACAAATACAAACCAACAACCAGATGCAAAGGAAACAAAAATATTTTGGAGGAAAATATGGGAACAGAAGTAACATAACATAAAGGCCAAATGGATAAACATGAAAAAGAATTGCAAGGACTAGAATAAGGCCCTGAGGTGGATATAAACCTGGACTCGCAAATAGCAACAATCAAGAAAGTACTAAATTGGAAAACACCGGGTCACGATGCCATGATGGATTCTGATTTTAACAGATTCACGTCTTTCCATGACAGATTGGCTCAACAACTGAGTAAATGCTTCCTAAAAGTAAGTATATCCAAATCGATGACGGAGAAGAAAACTCTTCGGATCGATATGACTCCCCCCACCCAAAAAGAGAACCTCCTCAGCAACTATAGACCGATAACATATTTACCTATGATGTGGAAAATCTTAATCGAACAGATCAAAGAAGAAATTTGCTTGAATGCCACGGACTCTTTCCAGAAGAATAGCAAACCCACTGCAAGAGTACAAGAGTAACACATTCTCAAATGGGCCAAAAAAGGGGTGAAAATGCAACTATGGCATAGATTGACAACCAAAAGGCCGATAATATAATCCCGTATATTTGAATAATAGAATGTTTGAAAATGTACAAGATATCCGACAAAGTCATAAACTTCATCACGAAAGCAATGAAAAACTGGAGAGTGGAATTAACTATCGGAGAATAAACAGAGCAAAGGTGAATATCCAAAGAGGCATCTTCCAGGAGAATCACTTTAGCCACTACTATTTGTTATAGCAATGATGCCACTCAGTTATATACTCAGGAAACATAAGGTGATACAAATTTACAAAATCAAAAGAAAAGATGAAACACCTCATGTGCATGGATTATATCAAGGTATAAGCAAAAGATAAAAATGAACTGAAGACCTTGATACTATGAAAATATACAGCCTGCAAATAGTCATTGAAAAATGTGCAGTGCCTATAAACTACCAAATCAGAATGCTTGGAGAGAAAGAAAATTTCAAGTACATGGGGAATATTGGAAGCGGACACCATCAAACAAGCAGAGATGAAAGAAAAAATCGCAAAAGAGTTCTCCAGAAGAACGAGAAAAATTCTCAAAACCAAGCTCTGCAGCAGGAATCAAACCAAAGGGATAAACACCTAGGCAGTCCCCCTTGTAAGATACTCGGGACTATTTCTTTTTATAGCAGCACAAAACAACACTATAAGGACCAATTAGATAAAAACGAAAATAGACAATACACAACAGAACAACAAGTGTAGGTTATGTTAAGAAAGAATTACATAACAAGCAATTACAGCAAACTTACAAAAAGAGAGTACAAGACGAGCTACGACTCTGGGAATTGTGCAAGCGATTAAGATTTGACCATATAACCAAATGGTATACGCACAAACTAGAATCCATCCTAAAGGATAAGACGCATGAAATCCACGGGGTTTTCAGACATAAACAGATCAACTAATCCCTACTAGAAGACCAAACCTTGGACCTTGTTAGACAACTGAAAAAACCGTGGAACATGAGGATGGTGGCTTATATCTATTGTAGTTGAAAAGCTTGGAACGGTACCCAAAGGCTGAAAACAGACTGGAAGAACTGGAAATCCAAGAAAAAATCAACACCATACAGACCACAACATTAAGATAATCTAGAATACTGAGAAGAGTCCTGGATATCCGAGAATACTTTCTGTCACTTAGACTCCAGTGCAAGACCCCCAGCTAACACTGGGATGAAAAACTTGCAAAGAGTGAAATAAGAATAAAAAAACTTAATTATATCGAAAGTATAGGGGTTAAAACTTAATTATCCACCTAAAGTAGAATTTAATTAAAAATCATAAATAGATTAACTCAGTTGAAATATGATAAAAAATAGATGAACTTATACTAATTAAAAACTTATGAATTTTGGGGGAGGTTGTGCCACCCGCTAACGGTATTCCGACTTGGAAGAATACAAGGTCACATCTGTGACAGGAGCAGAGATATTAATCAACCCCTGGGTCTGGTAAAGCCACAATTTACTACTCATGAAAAATGACAATCCAGACCACACACATACACACACACACACACTCACAAGGTACAATTAAAAAAATCAGTGAATTTAAATAATATAAGCAAGCCTAATGTAGTACAGGGTTTACCCCTTCTATTGGTGAGTAATACCTTTTGTGAAATGACTCTATGCATACACAAACAAATCAGGGAAACTAGGTATTCATGGTAAGTCATTTCCTCCTTTAATTTCTCGTGATTTTAGGTGGCACACACGGACACAAACAGACTCACACTCAAAGAGATGTGCATGTGCTGCATGAAAATAATTGTAAAAGAATTAGAAATATGTTATCTGGATTAATAGTTTTTATTACACATGCGTGCACATATAATGACCATTGAAAAAGCTCAGAAGATATATAGATTGATAGATAGATAGATAGATAGATAGATAGTGTGTGTAATGAACCTTTCTTATATTTTTAGGGCATATATATATATATATATATATATATATATATATATATATATATATAAAGATGTGTTATGTTATGTTATGTTATGTTATATATATATATATATATATATATATATATATATATATATATATATATATATGCTAAAAACGTAAGTCTATTATTTACAATTGATAATAACTCAATTATTTCAATTTGGATAATATTATCATTGATATTTTTATATGCATGTAGTTATAGATATCATATGTAGAAATGATTTATGCACAAAAGATACATAGTTTTTTTTTTTTGAGATTTTCTGACTGGTGTTTGTGCATGAGTGTGGGCCTGAATATTTGTGTGTCTGCCTGTGTATTTCTCTGTGTGTCCGCGCGCACGTACGTAATAAAGAAATTATGATGCCTTGAGCGATAGTTTATGTAATCCTTTTCTATTTACAAAAAATTCTATCAAAAAACACTGATACATGCAATACAAATAAAAATTCTTCCTTTGTCAAAACAAATGAGTAAGTGTACATATTGTAATATAAATGCAGTTGCAATTGTCAACTGAATGTTCCCAAACAATCAAACTGATTGATCGGGAAATTGAAATTCACCAGTAAATAACGTGCTTCATTCTCTTTTTGCTTATCCCAACCAGTTCTTTTGGATGGAGGATTCAATGAAACACCGATGAGTGCTGTATGCCAATGCCTCTTCCATTCAATTAATGTTTTGATATGACACTCTTAAGATACCCATTTATCAACTGACTTTCTAACAATATAAAATTTATGATTCAGCCTCTCAAGGAGAAAATTTTGTAACGTTGGACGCAAATACGAAAGAGCAGATTTTACGTCATGGCTGACAAAATAAAAACTAAACTTAAACTGCGGAAAGTGGGGTAAATTTTAAATAGAAAAACGAATACGAAAAAAAAAAGTTTTGTTTATATAATGCGCTAAATTCTCATTTGATAAAAATAAGAAATTTACCCACCAAAAAGTTCTATATTTTAGATATTCATATAAAACGAATAAGTTTTTAAGGAATATTAAAAGTAAAACTCTTTTAAAAAAACAGCAAAAGATCCACTGCCAAAATATAAAACGTTCAAAGAATAAAAAAAAAATGGGGCATTTTAAGTCCATTTTTTGTTTATTTTGCTTATTTATTTACATAGTAAGTAATTTTATGTGAGATTTACTTTGTCGATTATAAGTCGAAAGGAAACAAAGGTTTGTCTTTTGTTGTTATATTTACGGGCCTTAAGCCCCCATTTGGCTATTAATGTATACAAAAATCACTATTTAATATAATAGTCACCATCGTGGGAGACGCTTGGTTACTGGTTTTTAGCTGCAAATTGTGATTTAAATAATGACCAGAAGGGATGCAGGTCTAATCAATAGATAACAAGTACATCCGCCCCTGTCACCAACCCAGAGAAGTTATTTCGAGGGTTGCAGGTTTCGGATGTTTTTTTGGTTTTTTTTTGTTTTTGTTTTTTGGCGGGTGGTTTCTGTTTTGTGTTTATCTTTTATTTTTTGGATTTGTTTAGATTGGGTTTTTGTGGGGAGGATCATTATTTACTCCTCCTCTTAATCTTTCTTACCATCAGCCAGTCATTGAAATTATTACCATTCAGAGTCAGTTAATCCGTCGTGATACTCTTTTTGAAATGTATATTTCAGGCGGAACTGATGATCTAATTACACGTGTTTGTTTGATAAAAGATCCTTCCAACGTTTTGTCCGAGAAAATCATAATATCGTTAAAAAAAGCCGCTTCTTCTGATAGCTTGGCCATTCTGACGGTATCTCTGATTATTTTCGATACTATGACAATTTGGCTTTCTTCCTTTTTTTTTTTTTTTTTCGCTTGCCCCTCTCCATCCAACCATTACTTCTCTCTCTACCTCTCCCTCAATGGACAAAAACTGGTACACCTAGGTGACAAAACTTTTCCCAAACATTATTCATTCAACGACGCTTTAAGACTCCCTTATCGAAAATTTGTGCACGTCAATAGTCTGCAAAATATTTTCTTAAAACTGAAATAAATCAGCTATTTGATACGATCCACAATTTCCGTCAACCTTGATTGTCTAGATTGATGAACGTTTACTAATTTAAATATTAAACTCAGAGAAACAAATGGGCCGGATCAAAATAATTAACTTCAACCCAATGAAACTAGATAGTGGAAAGTTTTATATAGTAACAACCGTTTGGTTATGTTCGGTTAAACTTATTCACAGGAAAACTTTGTCAATTATGCACTCCTGAAAAAGGTTTCGAACAAATTCAGTCTTGATGTCGATGTAGTTGATTAACAGAAGAAAAAAATTAAAGATAAAAGTAAGATAAACTCTCAAAGAAACGCTTGCTAAAAAATCAACGCTTAAAAAAAAAAAATCAATTGCTTAAAAAAAAAATCAATTGCTTAAAAAAAGTTTCTCCTTTCAAAGCAGTGCCACAAAATTTCAACCTTATGTTAATATTATCTATATGTGTGATAAGACTCAAGAGTTATGTGCACATATATGTCTCTTTATAAGTAGATAACTCTTAAACAAAGCAATGTGCTGACAATTAGGTGCAACGTTTCAACTTTTGTGGACTTTCCCCGCATAACCTTCCAGAACAATAAAATCCGATTTCAAACCATAAAAACCTTTTCCTTCAAATATTAAACTACGTTAACCAAGTGAAATAAATGAAATCATCATACAAACGACGCAAATAGGATGAGAGTTGATGTGTGCAATTTCTGCTTAGTATAAATCCAGATATAATCGATTTGGCATTCTCATTTTGAGAAAACTACTTTACCATTTCCCCCAAACATTTTCTAAATCAAGTTTTACAATCGCATATAAACAAACCTGTCAATCACCGTAAAAAAAAAGAGGGAAAACGATTTTATTTTTCCAACCAAAGACATATACACATCTATACAATTATCGAACGAGTGCACTTACGACTCCTTCCATAAAGAAACTCTGCAGCCCAAAACCCTTTCATCCTATTACTAGAGTCTTTCTTTATCGTGACAAACTTTACGAGACAATTTTCACCCCGCCATAAATGCCATAGAAAACTATAAATGCACATCAAAAATTGAAATGATGCTTCCAGATAAGAATTGAAAGTAAAAAGAGGGCACAAAGATTTAAAGCCGGTTTGTTCAAGCTCGATGTGTTTCGTGACTTTCGTTTTACCATGATTATTTTTCTTGGATTTGATTGCATTAGCGGTAGCAGACAAACAATAATTCAGCACTCGACACATTCAGCGGTTCTAAGCGAAAATGTATTATTCGAAAACGTCTTATAGCCGAAACCCAAGAGCAGTTATAAAGTCACGGAAACAAACGGCAAACAATTTCTACATTTTAAATTGAGTTCTAAGGGCAAGTCAAAAAATGTTATATGTATACGATCTTTGAATGCAAATACCTGCATAAATTATATACAGAAACTGAATTGTGTTTGTGTTACAATCATTTTGATGTACACATTTTGTAACCACCAGTCGATATGAAAGTAACTGTAAAAATCTTAAAGTAAGGAATAAGATAAATCTCGCGTCTATTCTTATTTGAACATATCATATCCCCCAAAGAGATTTGAGGGAGCAGTGGAAGACATTCAAATATTTTTTATCATCTGTATACATGGTTTTATACAATTACACATTACAAAACGATTACTTTTCAGTCATTATGTATTTAGCCAAATTCTCCGCCACAAGTAAAATGCGACAGAAGGTTGATTTTTAAGTAAAATACAGCCGTTTTAAATTCAGAGCCTTTCTTTTCTTAGACTGGCGACTACAGCAGGGCTTAAGCGTCCAGTCTGTCCTATTATTTATTCTTAGCTGGGATGGAGAAAACCGATGTATTCGAGCATTAGCGTGAAAGTGAAATGCAAACAGCTTCGTCCAGGATTTGAACTTAGGTCGTCGATTCCATTTCCTACGACGATGACCATTACGCTAAGTGCACCTCCCATAAATATCAGCACCACTACACGTTAAATTGCATTTACTTATTTACACGGACAAGAATTAACGTATGTGCAGTGTGCATACAAAGAATAGACTATAAGGGACTTTTGTCTGAAATTAATTCAAAGTATTGAACATTGAACATTGCAACATTAGAAAAGTTTCCGATACATTTTTTACGGGAACTCTTTCAATCTCACTAGGGAGGGGATGGTTGGATCTCTATTCAATGTCACGAATTGTCTCAATCTTTTAAATTGGTGGAGACATTCGCTAAAGACTATTCCAAATCTGGACGACATTCCACACAAACGAATGACAAACACATTGAGAAATTTGGGTAAAATTCACTCTCCTCTCTGGTACGAAATATTGTAAAGTAACTGTGCAGTCATTTCACTTATGCAAATTAATTGTTAATATATTTATTCAATATAAAATCAGAATAAAATAGCGTTGTCAATTTATTCATGTCATGTCCATTTCCAGAAATGCACAAACTTAATTCATATTTGATTAAATAATGTGTGGTTGATTTCGTTATCAGAATTTCGTTATCGGGGGATGGAAATATAAGATAAATATTAACAAATCAGACATTTATTTTAACTCATAGACGAAAAAATGTTAATGTAGTGATTATTATATTTTAGTCTAATTATTGATATTCATGTTAAAGTTGGTACAATATTAACACATTGCGCAGGCACGCATTTTTCTTACTAGTTCTACTCTCTCTCTCTCTCTCTCTCTCTCTCTCTCTGTGAGGCAATTTTTTATTGTTTTTAACTTCCCTCTGAGTGTTCCACTGTTGTGATCTAATATTCAGACATATGTATATTTTATGCTTCTATCAATCTGTATATGTGCATGATAGTTTAAACTAAGATTTTCAGTTTCTGTTTTTGTTTTATTTGACGAGAAATCATTAAAAGAACTTTCAATTACATTGAACTCTATCATCTATCATAAGTCGATGTATATTTTTGTGTATTCTTTACTTTATGTTCAAAATGAATGGCGAACAATATACCATACTTTTGTGCTGATCGATTCATTATATTTAATCTTTGATGTGTCTAAACGATTATTTATAGGCACAGATGCATGGAATTTCATATTTTTGTTCACAGTAAGAGTGCTTGAAATAATTCTGTTCCAGTAGGCGCATTTTGCAAGTGGTACCTCATTAATATCCAAAGATGATTCGACCTTCCTGATCAAGTGATCTGTGAATTTGGAGTTCAGTCGATCGCTTAAACTTCTCAATATTCTCCTTAAATGTTTTGAGACGAACAAAAATAAAAATAATTTTACAAATGGTTCTAGAATTAATCAAGCCATACTAAAATTATTTTAATTAACAAATTAAATATAAATTAAACCCTTGGTACTCTCATTTTGATTAATAAAAACGTTACTTTGCTTTCATTTTTATTGTTCTTCAATGTTGGTGGTTCAGTCATTCTTGTAAATGAAAAAAAAAAAAATATATATATAACACTCTAATGTTATATCCTCTCGTTAGTTTTTTAATAATCTTATAAATATTGTAAATTAATTTTCACAAAATAGTTAAAAAACGACTCTCAAATTTATTATCTTTTATAGTTGAAAAGTACTTCCTGTGGCGAAATGTTTATTTTTGTCTCGTTTTCTGTTCGTTTTTTTATTTGTTTTGTTTTATTTTTGTTTCGGTTGTTGCTTTTTGGTTTTGTTTCGTTTTCTTTGCTTTGTTGTCCGTGTTGCTTTTTTTTTTTTTTTGTAAGAAAAGTGATCTAAGAAAGTAGAGGAAAAATATGTATATCCGTATAAAAATGAACTAAGAACCTTCTTAGAGATTTGTTCTTGCTTAACGTCTTTCATAAAAAGCAACAAAAAAAAAACATATTCAGTCCCTCTCAAAGTTTGCGTCAAATTATTTGGTTTTTAGAGATAAAAAAAAACATAAATATTACACAAGAATGACTAATTCTATTTAAATAAACAAATCATACATTTAGTCGTGTACTGATCATTTTTCTGTCATCACGTTGTTTTCTCCCTTTCCAAAGGAGTATCATTCTTTTTCTCTCGGGTTATCAGCCATAATGTTGTGTTAACATTAAGAATACAAAGAGGTGGTATTTGTTCATCTCCCTGCCAAGATGAAGTGAGGCACAAGGCAATTTTAAACCCGGACACGGGCAAAAGCTCTCATGACCAGCGGCGCCGTAAATTCTTGGCCCCGTTGGCATTCCCCTTCTGGGGTACCTTAGGCACTAAGCAATAAAAGAATACAAAGATATTAATATGTCCAAACAATATCTGGGATTAAATAAGCTGTTTCTTATCTATTAGAGGATGTGAATCAATCTATTCAACAGAATACCAAGTACATAGTTCATTTCAAATTGTACAGATTTCAATACTTGTTTTCTTTTGTTTTTTGGGGGGTTTTTTGTCTTCTTTCTCTTTGCTTAGTAAAGTGAGAGAAAAGAAGAACCCGAAAGAATTGATCAGCCAAAATGATGAGTCATCATAAATAAGATTTAATGTTCCAAACAATTTCTGCTTATTGAATGATTTATCAGAGTTATAAACAATATATATATATATATATACCTATATAAATTTGTTTTTATTTTTTCGATTCATTGATACATAAGCAATCATTTTATGAACAGCCATTTTGTTACGGAAATTCTATTTCGGTAGCAGCCATTTAGAAAAAGTGAATGCTGTTTTATTGCATTCTTAATTACCACAAAGTCTAACAATGAATTAATAAACCCGCTATAATAGAATACAAACGCCATATATATAAATATATATATATATATTTCTTTAAGAAAAAATAACGAAACCAATCACAAAGGATTATAAATTTATTTCCATCCTGTTACGCATTTTTGAAATTTCCAAAAACACGAAAAAAATTAACAGGACTTCTTCAGATCTTTTAGATAAAAAAAAACTAGAATAGACACAAAAGAGTGGGAGGGGATAGAAGAGTGGGAGGGGATAGAAGAGGGGTGAAGAGTTGCCTCTTCATTAAGCCCACTTCCGTTTTAAATTTAAATTTCGGTCAGCAATGTAGCAAATTTTTTTTTTTTTAAATTTTTTTAAAAAATTAATATTTTTTTAAAAATTACATTTAGACTTAAATTACAGATATTTTTAATTAGATTTAAATTTTAAATAATAATCTCACGTAAAGATGCAGTAATAGATATATTAAAACAAAAACAAATATTTAATTTACTTAAAAATTTTAAAATTTCGAAAATATTTAGAAGGCATTAATCAGTTACAATTTTTATGCGTAGTACATATGTATTATATATTTTTTTCACAATTTTCTATCTAACAATTTATTCATTTATTCTCAAAATTAACTCTAATTCTCAAAATAACTTTATGCTTTTTTTTTTAATTTTTTATTTGTTTAATCATTTATAGTTTAAAATTGGCCCTATGTCTACACCTAGCTATTAGTTCATTTCTCTTATTTAATAATTCTCTTGGCTCAGGAAAAAGCAAAATGTGGATTTTTTCCTCAAGACACAGATTGCACCTACTATCAAAAGATTTTGGGGTACTAGATCTTTTCAGTATGGACCATAATGTTTTGATAGAGCAGTTTGATTTTTTTGATGCTCATGGGAGAAGGAATATTTATGATTTCCGTACCTAATTTTAAAATTAGTAGATGAAACGCCAATATAATATTTCTTATCACTTATGTCCTCTTTTGGATAAATAATAGCTTGATATACTACGTTATCTAAATTACACAAACCATCCATTGGACAATCACTTCGAGATTTACAATACATTCTATTTTTTTACTATTAATATTATTATTATTTACTCGATTATGAAATTTATTAATTAATTCATTATTATGACTATTTATTATTTGAGAAATATTTTTAGTGCAAGAATAACTTATTTTCAAGGTTTTCCTATTAAATATTTTATGTAATATATTATCTTATTTAAAATGTTTAACTATCAGTCTCAAAAAATATTTACCTACATCTATATTTGCTAGTTTACAAAAAGGGGGTTAAACCATATAATTTTCCTTTTTCTATTTTTATTTTTTTGATCGTAATTATTATTATCTCTAGCAATTTCATTTGTTATATTTTCTTTTAAATACCTAAAATCCTCCTTAAAACCACTATTTTTAAGGGCATCTATATATTTTTTACTACTTTCTTTGAAAATATTTTCATTTGCAGATAGCTTACCTATTCTTAAATTTACTGCTTTTGAGATTTGCTTAATTATATTTTTAGGGTGATTGGAATTAACATTAATGTACGATGGGTTCTGGTTGGATTTTATGAAAGGTTTATTAGAATTACTTGATAGATCTAAAGTCACATCCAAGAAATTGACTATTTTAATATTTGATGAGATTTCTATCTTAAATCCCAAAAACTTAAAGGCCCTTATAATCATCTTTTGTATGCTAGAGCTAAGAGGGCCATTACTATTTGGGATATATAATAACCCGTCATCTCGGTACAAACCTACTTGTTGAGGATTAATGATTCTAGCAAGCATATTTAATAAGTATACTATATATATATATATATATATATATATATATTATATATATATATATATATATATATATATATATATATATATTGATGAGAGAGAATAAAGCCGGAAATAAACATGTAAATAAAGTATATAAAAAAAAGAAATTTGGAACATCCATGATACCTGAGAAGAGACTTAACAATTTGTTGGGAGATATGCGTAATTTGTAGAGTATATATAAATTTAGAAACACCTGGTTTACATTGGTGAAAATGGAACAACCTGGGCACCTCCGATGGTGTAATAATTAGTAAACTAGTTTAACAAACCTGCACGGCTGAGTTCGGGTCTCACTAAGTGTCCCATTCGTACGGTGTTATATCTAAGCAAAAAAAAGCTTAGTAAATTACAAGATAGAACCACATGTGTCACAGAGAATGGATTGATCAGATCACTGTCGAATAATTTCTGGTTGTGGTTCCTTAATTAAGTGACAGCCGAAAAGAAATTGTGACAAAAATATAGTAATCAAACTATTTGATTTATATTATTTGCGTGTAGTATAGGTGATTTCATATTTCACGCAAGGATTTCTGTGATATTGTAATGTTTCTAGCTTTCCACGCAATTATAACAGAGTGAAAAAATAGAAATAGATTGTAAATATAAGTTTGTTTGTTTGTTTTCATTTTTTCTTTTGTTTTGAGGTTTGTTTGGGGGGGGGGCGAATTTTTTTTTATTTTATGAGAATCAATTTTTATTTCTCTTTTCTTGCTGCATTCAGAACCATTTCATTATCCTCTTTTCTTTTCTTCTTTTTTCCATTATGTCCACTTCTACTTCTGCGCCCACAACCGAACTTTTGTTTTTTGGGTTTTTTCAGACGTGCTCAAGTCGTTATAGTAAAAAAGAACCACTTTCTCCGTTTTACACATTTCTCCTCTACACTTAACATGCCAGTTAATAATACTCTCTGGCATTTTTTCCCCTTTTTCTCTCATTTTTTCTTTTTCCTCAAATCCCATGGGATAAGCGGTAGAATAAAATAAAATTCGGAGAAACATTACATCAAAATATTAATATAGTTCTATAAGTAAATGAAACTGTAAAAAAATATCGAAAGAGTAAGAGAGACAGAAAATCATGATGGCATCAACCATTTTGAATGTAACGCAACATTATCGCGTCACTGAAGAATTTTTCGAGCACCGTCTTGTCTTCTTTTGCGCCTCTTCTTCCTGTTTATTTTTGACAACACCGCGGTTGGGTGCGTCATTATTCTAATGAATAGCAAAATACTGCAACTTTATATTTAAAAAAGCTTTGCTGTCCCTTATTCTAGATGTTGTATTATCACAGTAATTTTCAATTAATTTCTACAGTAGATTATATCATCTTGTCGGCACGTCATCACGTTTAACTTTTTCCATCTTACTCATAACTTTTATCTGTCTTTATCATTCATTAATAGCAAAATAACTGACCCAACAATTTGCAATAGTCTATCGTCTATTCTAGAGTTTGTAGAGATTTTCTTCTGGCGCCCTCTCCTTTGCCCTTGGGGTTTTGAGATTAAATAAGTATGTATACATGATCTAAGCGCTTCTACTTGCACACGTACTGCAGAACAGATTAATATAACTGTCGACAGTTTGATTATCTCTGTGTATTTTCAGAAAAAATAAAAACACAAATAATACACACTCACACACAGTTCATACATACAGATTTGCAACCAAATAAGTGTACATTTGTGTACAATACTGGCGGACACGATGATATTTTTGTAAATATTTGCACATCTACGTGACTGTATACACGCACTGAAACAGTCTTCATTATTACAGCAGTTTATGACCATTGCTTCGGCCTAAAAAAAACTGTGTCACCAACAAATGATGATTAACGTGTTTCTAGTTTTAAAAAAAATTTCCAAAATGACCCACTAAACGTTCAGTCTTAAAATATGACATTCAGAATTTACTGTCATGCTTCAAAACAAATTGGTAGAGATTGAACTGAGTAGTTTTATAGAAAACAGCGGAGTGTACAGTTTATAGAAAAAGAGATTTGATTGTACAGTTTATAGAAAAAGAGATTTGATTGTACTGTTTATAGAAAAAGAGATTTGATTGTACAGTTTATAGAAAAAGAGATTTGATTGTACAGTTTATAGAAAAAGAGATTTGATTGTACTGTTTATAGAAAAAGAGATTTGATTGTACTGTTTATAGAAAAAGAGATTTGATTGTACAGTTTATAGAAAAAGAGATTTGATTGTACTGTTTATAGAAAAAGAGATTTGATTGTACAGTTTATAGAAAAAGAGATTTGATTGTACAGTTTATAGAAAAAGAGATTTGATTGTACTGTTTATAGAAAAAGAGATTTGATTGTACAGTTTATAGAAAAAGAGATTTGATTGTACAGTTTATAGAAAAAGAGATTTGATTGTACTGTTTATAGAAAAAGAGATTTGATTGTACAGTTTATAGAAAAAGAGATTTGATTGTACTGTTTATAGAAAAAGAGATTTGATTGTACAGTTTATAGAAAAAGAGATTTGATTGTACAGTTTATAGAAAAAGATTTGATTGTACTATTTATAGAAAAAGAGATTTGATTGTACAGTTTATAGAAAAAGATTTGATTGTACAGTTTATAGAAAAAGATTGGATTGTGCAGTTTATAGAAAAAGATTTGATTGTACTGTTTATTGACTGAGATTGGATTGTGCACTTTATAGAAAGGGGTGGATTTTGCAGTTTATAGTAAGAGATTAGACTATGCAGTTTATAGACAGTGTATTGCGCAGTTTATAGGGAGTTGATTGTGTGGTTTATAGAAAGAGATTGAACTGCGCAATTTATGGAAAGGGAATAGATTGTGCAGTTTATAGACAGACATTGGATTGTGCAGTTTATAGAAAGAGGGTGGATGGTGAAACTTATAGAAAAAGAGTGTATTGTGCAGTTTATAGACGGACATTGGATTGTGCAGTTTATAGAAAGAGGGTGGATGGTGAAACTTATAGAAAAAGAGTGTATTGTGCAATTTATAGACAGACATTGGATTGTGCAGTTTATAGAAAGAGGGTGGATGGTGAAACTTATAGAAAAAGAGTGTATTGTGCAGTTTATAGACAGACATTGGATTGTGCAGTTTATAGAAAGAGGGTGGATGGTGAAACTTATAGAAAAAGAGTGTATTGTGCAGTTTATAGACAGACATTGGATTGTGCAGTTTATAGAAAGAGGGTGGATGGTGAAACTTATAGAAAAAGAGTGTATTGTGCAGTTTAGAGACAGAGAGTTGATTGTGCAGTTTATAAAAAGAGATTAGATTCGGCAGTAAATTTAATGCAAATGATCGAATGTGTCGAAAGTGATTAACGAAATTGTGAAATTTCGTTAAGAGAAATTTTAGTTAAAAAATGGAAATACTGAATTAACGAAATATTTCAACAGTTTTCATTTTTCTTTCAAAACAAACTAATTGAATGATTGCAACAAGTAAATTTTGACAAAAAATAATCCTACAAGAGGCAGAAAATCAAAGATTTTGATGTGATTTTATTATTCCTTTTTTTATCGGAATTGTATACGATATAAACTGAATCAGTATTGAACATTTTCCTATGAAAAAGAATCTGTCTATATAGTTGTCGGTTATGTTTGCTCGTATATACAAAATTAGATTTATTAATGTTGAGATAATTCATTGTCAACTATCATGTAAACAAAATAATTTCTTAAGAGTTAAAATGCATTTCTTCGAGTCCTTTTGATGTAAATGCAATATATTTTTCTTGTTTGATAGTTTTAGTGAAATATACAAACATCTGTTGCTAAGGGCATAAAAAAAAACATTTATAGTTTGTTTTTGTTTGTTTGTTTGTTTTTCTCGATAAAAGATAAAAGTCTTTATGGCTTCAAGTAACTTTCCAATTGAATAACCATTTACCATTTACTATTCTTTATACAAATAATCTATACACAATTATATGGTTCCAAGTATTCCTGTCATATAGAAATAATCATAAAAGAGATTTGTTTGACCCATAAATAGACCCTAGCAGGTTCTACCCGTCCGAGTCAGAGTGGACATGGGAATAATGCAAACCAAATAGCGACTTGACATTCCCCGAAGCTTCAGAACTGAAGCCGAATCATTAGATGCAATTCAGTGTTATGTCTTGCATATGTTTTAATTGTTCTTTTCTTTTTTGGGGTGGGTGGCTGGTCGTACTTCTTTGTAAGAGAGGCAATTGGTTTATTGTAGGCCTCGCTGCCAAAAGAGTAAAAAGTCAGTATCAGATATTTTGCCTTTTAGTAAACTCCAGGAAATACAAAGTTAGTCCGCTAAGTAGGATATAAATGCGTCTGTGTGTTATTTATGATGATTGTCTGGTTATAGGCGTTGGTTCTTAGGACATAATCATCTGGAGGCTGCAGTTTCAATCCTGACTACAGGCGAGTAACAATACAGGAATACTTAACACTTGTACCCGGTTATGGCTAACGGAATCAGAACAGGCGACCCACGTAGATTCAATAAAGCACGCAGTCTCGAAGTTCCGTGTAGGTTCCCGAATTCGACAAATACCTGAAGAAGGCCGGAGGACATATCGGCCGAAACGTTGTGGAAATAATAAAGATGAAGACAATAGTCCGAAGACCCTTAATGATAAAACATTTGCCTTTGTTTAAAAAATATTTCCGAGTAAACATTGTGTAATTATTTTACAAAAGATTTTCGTAGGACACACACACACACACACACACACACACACACACACACACACACACACACACACACACATATATATATATATATATATATATATATATATATATATATATAAACGGATTTATGTAATCTGTGGATGATGACAATATAAACGACAGAATAAAAAGAAATTTTGGTGTTATGATAACACGAGGCATTACTCGAATCAATGGATAAAAAGTACGAGAAGAAAGCGAATAGATTCATGCGTAAATAAACCTGTCATTTATGACGGGAACTATGTTAGTCTGTGAATATTTTGATATCATCAAATTCTTCCCCACACTTTTCCTTTTACATTTCTTGAATCTTTTTAAACAAGAATTTCATTGAATTTTTCTTTTCGTGGTTTCTACTTGTTGCTTTCTCTCTTGAAGTCGGTGAAAAGAACTTTCGAATGTTTTCTCCCTTTTTATATGCAAGTTAAGCGTCTATGATTACACATTCTTTGATTTTGTGTTTGTTTATTTGATTCTTATTTTGTGTTCTTTAATTCGATTCTTATTTCCTTAAGTGGACTTCCGTTCTGTTTCATTTCTTTTCTTTGATTTTCCACAAATCTTTGCAATTTTCGTTTTCACTGTTTATTTTCAAACACTTTCTATATTTCTCAACTCGTATCATTCCTTTCCACCAAGCATCTTCTCAACGATTGTTGTTCTTATTTGTTGAGTCAATTTAAGTCTTGAATCTTGTTTGCTTTTCTTTTCCAGATTTTTTCGAATTTTAACCTTGTCACAACTTCGTTATCTTGATGAATTTTTAGATATTTGAGTTTGATTCTTTTTTTTCTTTCATGTCCTTCAGTTCAAAAACGACATAAAATTGGAAAAACATTCGTCTAGTTCATTAAATAAGTAGACGCCCTCTACATCCACTTCCCTTTCAGCTTGTTTTTTAAATCCATTTTCTAAACTCTTAAAAGCTGCACTATTTTAGTTTCAGTTTTTAAAAAGATGAATCGAATTAGTTTTTAATTTGAAAATCACTTTTATTAATACTTTTTTTTTCTTTTTGTTCTCAACTATTCACCTCTTATCATCCAGTTTTCTTTTTAAAATTTTATTCTTTACCAAGCTCGCATTTTTTTCTTTTGTTTTTCACGTTTTTTTACTCGTCCCATAACTCTGACTAACTCGTTCGTCCACGGTAATATTGGTTCTTTTTTTAACATCTATCTTTCCCTTTCTCAACAAAGATGTTGTTTCTTCCACCGTTTGTATTTAAGTGTCATTCCTTTTTCAACTTTTCTCCTTGAGATTTCGCCGCATTTTCATTTTTGCAATTATTGTTCAGCACTTTTCTAGTTCTTTCCTTCATCACATCATTTATATTTTCGTATAACCTTATTTGTTATATTGCTGCAAAACTCGGCCTGATAAGATGACTGATTGTTCTTAAGTGTTTGAACTTGATTCTGTTCAGCAAACCCACCCAGAACCACATTTCACAGCATCAAATAACAAAAATGAGAAAGAAGCAAGTGGCGGGAATGGATTGATAAACTTAAATGAAAGTTTGTTTGTTTTGTTTTGTTTTGTTTTGTTTTGATTTTGTGGGGAGGAGGGAAATAAAATCAAACAATTTTCTTTTAAACTTCAAGCAAATAAAGAAGCAAGAAAACAATTGTTAGTTATGAAAACCAGCGGCGAACAGGCCATTTTTGATGTCAACAAACTGATTCTTTGGTAAACAAGGTTTTTATGCCATCGATTTTTTTCAGTTTTTTTATTTCCTTATGTATAAAAGTTACTCTGTTGGTTGTTATGTTAAATTTGTTGTCCGCTTAAATTCCTTTGAACAAGATTCAAGAGGATTTCAGAGAGGCGTGTGAAAAGTGTTATAAAACAGTGTTTTAAATGTGATTTTTTTAAAATAAAAAACATTTAAGAAATGAATTATAAGTCGGTCATTATAATTAATTAATAGATTTTAATACTAAAAAATTTACTCTTACTTTCAATGCGTTCATCTAATATTGTCAAATTTAATGTATTCTCGGATTTCATCTATTAAAATGCAAAACTTGATACAAACATAATGTAACTGAGTAATGAAAAATTCAGTTATAGTAAAGACGCATATTAATTCATCTCAAACTTTTTAATATATTCATGATTTTTTCATCGAATAATAAATATTTTGACTTAATCTTTTTTCTCTGACTATAATTTTCTATATTTCAGTCTTTCTTTTCTACGTCTCTTCGAGTTTTCTTCTTTTTTTTTTTTCTTTTATTCTTTTGTTTACTCAAGTGATTTGAAAGGAATTCAAAGTCGACCGATGTTCATGCCTTTTCTACTCTCCCACACCTAGACAAGCAAGCGCCGATCCATTACTTAACTATATTAGTGGTAAATTGAAATGTCAAATTTTGTCTAATTCTAGAAATTTACATACAGAACGAAAAATATTTTTCTAAAATCTCCTCTTCGTTAAGATTACGTTGCAAGAGACGTAACTAGGAAACAAACAGGAATTTGTGAGCTACATCACATACCGCAACAAGCGATCGAATATATCACAAATTCAGATTTGATGTGATTTTTGTTTTTATTATTAGTTATATTCCTAATTGTTTTAGAAATGTTTGTAATTGTCTGGATAAAAAATTGTTTAGATTCTAATATTTTTTGAAAAACATCAGTATATGAAAGATGGGACACCACAGTCTACAGTACAAAAACTTACAAATTACAAGTTCTAAAACTTCTGAAAAATATCTGAACATAAATCCTATTTCTTAGATATTTAGGATGGAGAGTTAGAAAAAATATAGAAAAAATTTACTTCTTGATTTGAATGCAACTTTGTTTGATATCTCATACAAATTTAATGCAGTCGATGCCTAAAAGAGTAAAATCTAAGACTTTGTCAAAAGCGAGTTCAAATTTTATTTTGAACAATAAAATATTTTTTACATTGTTTAAATTGTTCTGAAATGTTTCTTGTGTAAAAATTAAAATATCTAATTACTTTTGTAAAACGTCTTTATAGTAATTTTTAATGAATTTATTTATTGTCAAGTGAATGTTGTATCATATTTTGTTTGAATTTTGTAGAGTTCTTATGAAGTTTGATTTTTCCGGATCAATGGTTTCAATACGGCATTTAGCTTAGACGACAAGATGTTTGCCATGTTCATATGTGTCTCTTCTTTTACCTTGCAAAAATTCAAATAGATTTTTCTACCTCTACATCATATTCCTATATTCTAATTTGATTTTGTAAGGAACAATTGATTCTCTTTTTCCTCTAAATAAGATCGACCTCGGAAAAACTGACGACATTTACAGGAAACTGATTTTCCCTATTAGATTTCCAACCGTAGATTCACACAAATGATCCTGATGTTACATTATACTGTAGATGATTTATTTCTTAGTTGATTATTTGTTATATACTGTACCAATGAACATTAATGGGTATATCCCATTCCTCAAAAATTCGTTGGCCACTATTGTGAGGGGGGGGGTATATGCTGATTAAGGCACCCCTTTTTAGAGAATGCCGACAGAGTCCGAGGCATTTTGGGGGCTACCGGGCATGTCTAGGCTACTACCCTGCGCCTAGACCCAACTTAAAAAAAGGCCTCATGCTGTACTCAACCATTCAGTTGGCCGCGCGACAAATAGCTAATATGCTGATTAAGTCGGCGGTTACTCGATCGGGGCAGCCTAAGGGGCTGTTTAGGGGAATGTCGACAGGGCCCGAGGCATTTTTAGTGCCGCTGGGCGTGTCTGGGCTACGACTTTTCGCCTGGTACCCACCTTAAAAATGCCTTGTGCCACATTCGCCCGCTAAGTGGGACACGCAACAAATACGTGAATATGCTGCTTAAGTAGCACACCTCTATCAGTGGTTCACCTTCTTCATACTCTGCTGGCGAGTACTGTATTTTGTTAATGTTACATAGATTTCTATTTCATTTCTATCCTCCGTTTTAGTTATTTTTCATTCAGTAACCTTTTGTTAGGTTACAATAGAATTCTATTTCCATACCTGCTTATGTTGCAAGTTTGTAACGTTGACTATAAAAAGGTTTGTAACGGTGACAACAAAAATTATCTTATTTAATATTATAAACACGATAGAATTTAGTCGCAGAAAAATTATGAAATTGGCTTTTAGGAAAATGTGATTTAAAGGCTTAAACTATTCATATAAATTAAAACGTTTACAAGATTTTTTAGCCTACTATTTGAAATCTGTTCAAACCTGATAAAAACCAACCAGCAATTTTGAGTTAGTAAATGACGTTTTACCATAAACACTTGTAAGCACAGTGTTTGGTAAAAACTAGCATCACAAAAAATATACACATAAATGGATTAAAGAGGGAAGCAGAAAAAGAAACTGGCTATAATATCACTTTTTATCCACTATCTCTTTTAAGGACATAACTTCAGGCACGAGTCCATTATAATCACATATATCATAACGTCACGCCCAGCATGTGCGCTGGCTAGTTTACTCGACTTTCTCACCCTTTCCTCCGACCAGAGGTCAAACAACCCTTGATCATAAGAAGTGTTTGACGAGGTAATCTATCACAAGCCTCCTTTCAAATCTGTGATGAGCCCTTTTTTTTTTTTTTTTTTTTTTGTTCCAGCTGGACAACGGTCGCATAAAACCTCCATCCCAAAAATAGATAATTTGAACGCAAAAGATAACAGACGCTGGAGAGTAATAACAAACAAAGAGCGTTAATCCTATTTGTAAAGAAAGCTGTTACTAGTGAATAATAAAAGAAAGCAAACTGACTTTTTGGAAAGAAAGGCCGGCAGTAATAAATTACAACTGTTGACATCAACAGATACGATGAAATTTGCATGAGATATGACTGTGGTAAAGGTTATATGGCTATCATCCCACGCTAGAGGTTCACCAAGATCAGTGATCACTTTGTCGGCTAAATATGTCAAAACGTAATTTTCCTTGGAATTGCAAATTATCGTTCAAATAGAATGTATGCTCTAAAGCTAATACTTTGAGTTGTGAAATAGAGAATATATGTAAAATGAATTTCGTGTTATACCATTTTTCAAGAAATTTTGGTCAAAATTGTATCATTTCAGTCTAAAATAATATTAAATCCATGCTGCGTTTGACAAAAACCTAAATCTTTAAAAGAATTTGGCTATTCTCTTCAGTGTCAGTTTATATTTCAGCTGAGATTGAGATAATCTAAGAGGAAGGAATCTCGGCTTCCTACAAAAATCAAATTACCATTAATTTTTCTTTCATTTGTTGTTTCGTATCATTTAACATGTTTGACAACATAACAGCCATAATACTGTACACTAACTCTTTAGTTAAGTTAGTTGTGGCTTTAAAGTTACAAACAATCAAGGAAGAAATCATTAATAAAACAGATTGCTGTCTATCGGTATAGCATCCATTTTTAGTGCAAGTGAGTTTCCTGTTAAGTTTTGATCTCTGAAGGTCCAAGGTCGCTCGTTGCTTCAATCTTGCCGTGGTTCTTTTATGTGTTCAATATTTATTTTATGTGTTCAATATTTCTTTATGACATCTAATAACTGTCAAGAACATTTTACGCGTAAAAAGACTTCAGATCAAAAAATCCTTTTCTTCCTTTTTTTTTTTTTTTTTTCAGGTTGCCATTACTAAAAAAAAGTCGTAGAAGTTGACATTTTGATTTGATTTAAAGTTTTTACTGGTTTGAGGGGTGTCCACGTAGTGTAATGGTTAAAACGATGGACAGCGAAATCATAATAAGCGAGTTCGAACTCCAGTCGCGCTATTACGTTCACTTTCGGACAAATACCCTTAGGAAAGGAATGAACCCCCTTATCCTCCCGGCTATGGGTTAAATAGTACCATTACTGTTCTTCTAGGAGAATGGCTTTGACATTAAATAACCTACGAAGGTTGATATGTCATTAAACAAAGAAACCTAACCTAATCTAACAAAATAGTTTGATACATTCTCGGGACGGTTTATATTATTTGCATATAAATATTTTGTAAAATTATATTAAAATCTGTATGAATAATGCCCATACATTCCATTCTATTGATAAGAGTTGACTTTTTGTGCACGAACTACTGATACAGCGCTTTGTGTGTAAAAATCTTTGGAACATTAAAACTTCTATTTAGCCTTTGGGCAAGACACTTAAAAAGGTCTTAGTTTGTTAGTTCTGTGGATATTTTATTCATATGAGAAAATTTCAACTGTTTCTTAATGTATTTTTTGTGTTGATTTCAAATCTGAAGAATATCTCCGCTGTAAATGTGCGCACGGCTTAAGAAAAACGGAGATAATACAGAATAGGGAATTCACAGAAAAAGTCAATTTTTATGGTTTACTTTATGTAAAATGGCGTTTAAACAAGCTGCTTAACACATTTAATCGCATTAACAAGAGGTTGATATGCCTATGTTCTTGTATCATGTGCTAATTTCCTTAATCATGGTTTTTCAGCCAATAAAATGAGCCATGGAAAGCCTATAACAAAGAAAACATTACTTTTCATACCAGTATCAGGTTTTCAAATAACAAATACCCACATAAAAACACTGTAATTTATATTCATTTCATGAAGAAGATGAAAAGCATTTACATATATTTCTATTTTGCCTTCCAAAAATTTTACAAGGAAAAAGTGTTTTCAAATTTTTGTGGTTATTAAATTCCTTTTTTTACTTTTGTACTTTTTAATGTAATTTTGTGATGCGCACAAATTGACTGATGTTAAAATACGGATGTTTAGACTAACTTTGACAATGTATAAAAGAATAATACAAATAAGTTGAGTTTTCTTTCAGTTATTCTGTTGAAAGAATTTTTATCTTAGAATGCAACATTTTGAAAAGGAAATAAAATGTGATTTACTATCCTCTGATCCTGTAAGTTCATCTTTACGAATATCATTCATCCTCTAAGGAATCAGAATCTTCTATATAATTATACAGCAGCATTTCATTATCCTTATTTTCGTTAAGCATATTAAAAGGGGCCACACATTGGCAAAGGCTTGTGAAAGGTAGGATTTGACGAACACATGAACAACGCCTGGAGTCACAGGTCTTCTACTTTACAATTGCAATTTACATGTTTGCTCAATGTAGACTGAGTTGTTTGAAGGCTGTTGCATTGGACAACTAATCTCTAATTTTCACATTTCCAGCCATGATTTGTTGGAGGTGGAGCATTAATATTGACGTGAAGACATTGTCGCCAAATATCAGCCTGTTAATTTGCCCTTGTTGCGTATAACCATAAACTATTTTGGAAAGGTGGTAATGTACTATCAAATTTTCCATTTGTTTAAAAGATGTTAAAACGAGCAGCATTGATAGAAGTAACATTTCTTTGTCCACACAAATTTTTCAAGTCGCTGGAACGAATCTTCGGCCTGATTCCAGTTGCAGCCTAAGAGCCTGAAAGTAGACACAAACTCCTCTGTTTCTTTCATCAACTCAAAAGGTTTTATTTTCCCCTTTCTCTTAAGGCAACTAACATTATCACAGCCAGTAAATGCATGCAGAGAGAGCACATCACTTGAAATTAAAGGTTCACATTTCTCTGTAACTGATCGAACAGAGATCAAACAAGACGATCTACAATTACTAGTCGACGCATACATATCAGTACGTAATTCATGCTGTTGATCAATCAAAGAAGAAAAACATCAGTGTCTTGCGTCATGATGATAATGGATGGGAAAGCAGTTGTTGCATACTTTGCATGAACAAGAGAAGGGTGTCTGCTTCTTCATGATCAGTAGTTAATTCTTGCAAAGTTCCTGTAATCACTTCATTTGTGTCATTTTGAGAAGACAACATGAAACATCCTTGACTCAATGAAGCAAACAGTTTTACCATGGAATTCTTCTGGTGCCAATTTCTTCCAATACATCACCATAAGTAGAACAAGAGATTCTTTGTTTTTTCATTATGAGCACGCTATAAGTACCCAGCGTAAATCGAACGCCGTCTTTCAGAATTTTTGATACTCAGAGGATTGTACTTATCGCATACAAAAGTCAACTCTTCATGACATGTAACAGGAAGCAAGCTTGATATTATATCTAAAAATAGATATTCAGATCACCAAACATTGCTGGGACATGACCTGCTAGCTGCTGAATTATTCCATGCCATCTAAGATCAGTGCTATGTTTTGTGGAATTTTAATGTCTGGAAACTTTGCTTGAAGGTAATGAAACAAAGCAACTTTGCTGGTATGCCACAGAGAAACCAATACTGCTGCTCAGGTTGGATGGGAACAGTGAAAGGCAATGTGTCAAAATTTCTCTAAGGTCAACTTTGGGTTTTTGCTACTATAAGAAGCCTTGTGAGAAGATCTTTATCTGCTTTCAATGAATCTGTTTCCTTCATGCTCTTTTGGTGTGGATGCTTTGTCTGAAGATAACTAATAGTTTTCATCTTCATAGTTTTAATGGAGCACGAAATTCAACATGTTTTCAAATCAGTCGATGTTGAACAAACTGACTGGAAACATTGCAGTCGTTATTATGTGCTGTCAAAATATCTCCGGAGTGCCTTCCAAAGACATTGAGAAATTGTATGCAGGTATGTACGCACCAAGCCAGACAATTGTTCTTTGCATATAAAAGGCATCGTTCCAACGTACATGATGGACTTTGGCATAAAATACAAGATCAAATATCAGTAAAATGCATTGAGTTTTAAGTTCATCAGCAATCGCGAGACTTTTCAAAAATACTGCATTCAGAGTGATTAGCTGAGTTTGGTTTCCATTGACCACAGGCAAATAGCCAATATTGCTTCTTGCTGGTATTTGTTCCAGCAATAAAAGTATATTAAAACCTGTCCAGCCTGAAATTGGATGAATTCTTTGATTTTCACTTGCACAGTGGATATTGATCATGGTCATGGCCAAATTTATCTTGACCAGTCGGCTGGGGCTGTAGAATACACCAACTGCTTCTCTGCAAAGGGGTAATACTCCCCCCCCTCGACGAGTGTCCTGATATGACACTAAACAATCTGATGGTGAGTTTTCAGTAATGCTGAAGCTTTGAGTAATGCGGAGTACCTCTTTATTGCCATCGCTCCCAGGTCCTCTCTGGCTCGGAGTGTTGCACCTGATAAGAGTCCTATCAATGGGTTAAATAGAACTAAACCGTGGTTTCTTGACTTTACTGTTTTTTTCATGTAAACTGCGTATTCATGCTAAACTGAATTGTTTAAAACAGAACTGTTTTGATATTTAAACTGTGTACTTATGCTAAACTGAATTATCCGAAATGAAACTGTTTTGACATTAACTCTGCTTCTCTGCATAGGGGTAAGACCCCCAACGAGTGTCCTAGATATGACACCAAGCAATCTGATGGTGAGTTTCCAGTGATGCTGGGGCTTTAGGAATGCGGAGCACCCCTTCCCTGCCATCACTCCCAGGTCCACTCTGGCCCGAAATAGTAGCACTTGATAGGGCCTTAGCTGGAGGTTAAATAAAAGTAAACTGCATACTTAGTTCTATTTCAAACAATTCAGTTTAGCATGTTTGACTAAACTGAATAGCTTGAAATAGAAATGTTCTTGACAATCAAACTGTGTACTTATGCTAAACTGAATTGATTGAACTGGAACTGTTTTTGACATTGAAACTGTACTTACGCTTAACTGATTTGTTTAATATAGAACTGTTTTGACATTTAACTGTTAGTAAACAAAATCTATACTTATACTAAACTGAATTGAATGAATTAGAACTGTTTGAATAAACTGAATAACTTGAAATAGAAATGCTTTTAACAATTAAATTGTGTATTCATTCTAAACTGAATTGTTTGAAATAGAACTGATTATTTGTATAAAAATGGATTAGGCATTAAATAACACTCAAATGTTGATATGCCATAAAACTCAAACCAACCGACCAAACAAACAAACAAATCTATTATGCTTCATTTGGTCTAACAAAAGGATTTTAAAGAACCTTTCTGAATACTGTCAATTGAAATTGGTGGCAGGGAACGGCCACATGATATTCTAGTATGGGCACTTCATTCAGCATTTTACTGCGCTTCTTATTCCTGATCATTTGAGTCTGGTCTTTTTCTGTTGTGACCTTTTCAATATTTGATAAGTGGTCAGGAGTTTGCTGCAGCACTCTGAGTCCATTTGTTAAACTAATTAAGGAACGAAGGTGGTTGATAAAAAAGCACAAATACATGCATCTATGCGGAGACGTACGCACGCACACACATATACACACGTACCTCTACACTCAGTTATAGAAATATTCTGACACGATACTCGAGTGAGTAGGGGACAAAGGTAGATAGGTTGATAAAATGTATACTTATTTATCAGAAAAAGTTTTCAATTGTGTGGTCTGTGAATTGATTATAGTATTTCTGTGTTTTCCAAATTTTTGGTTGTTTGCTTTGCCTATGTTTTAACATATGAGTAACATCAGCTTGTTGACAAAGGGGATTCATTTGTTTAGATTGTCGCAAATATTTCTAAATGTAAAAGAAACATCTTTTTCATTAATATTTGTTGAGTCAAAATGCATCGCAAAACGATTTTACGCATTCATCTTTTGAATTTATGGGTGATAACTACATCGTTGCGAGAGCATTATTTATTAAGTTGTTAACTCCCTTACTTAATTTTTACGGTCAAAATTATCCATCAAATTATGCATCTACAACGCAGATCATAAAATCATGCACAACTTTCATTCGGAGATAACTTGAGATTTAGACTCTACTACATTCATACTCTTGAAAACAAGTAAAAAAGTTTTCATTTAAATTTTATGTCCATGAAACTAAATGAAAATCGAGTCTGGCTCAAAACCTAAACCGGAGATTTTCTTTCAAGATTCAATTGACAAAGAGCCCATCAATATGTTGGATTGTTTGCGGGAGGGTACCCAGGTGGCAATCAGATTTATTTCCGAAATTGTTTTAAATACAGTTTTGGGGAGCACAAGGCCCCAAGTTTTGTGGGAAAGGGGAAGGGAAGCTGCCTTGCTTAACTATGAAATCATAGCTTGCCACATTCGCAGACCCATTCAACAATACAATTGGTCATTCATTTTAAACTAAACACGCAACAAACACTAAAATATCACATTTGCTCTATGAGAAAAGGCCCTAGTTGAAAACCCCGGATGAAAAATGTATGAATTTTATTTACAACCTTAATGGCAATAAGCCGTCTACAATTGCTCATCAGAAGGAGCAGTAGATTAGCCAATCAGTGATGACTAAGGCATATATGAATAATGGCAAACTACAAAGACTAGACTTAATGCAGCCTTGTTACTTAGAAGGCATACCTTTTGTATTGCAGAACTATATAACAAGATGGCTACCCAAATTCCAGGGCAACAAAACTTTTTTTTTTTTATGGCGATGAATCCAAGTATGGGTTATGGGAAGAGACGTTCCAAGGATATTTTTTAATTCAACTTTTACATCAAATTATATTGTGACCAACAGATCAAAGTGATGATATGGACGTAGTGGAAAAGAATACTACCGTCTTCGCCGAACTCATTCAGTATTTGGACAATAAAAGTTTGTCACAAGTAATAAGAGATGCACAAGACAATGGAAGAGAAGCCTTAACAATAATTAAAAACTTTATTTGTCAAAAAGAAAGCCGAAAGCTATTTCCCTCCATACCGAGCTTACATCTTTGGAAAGATGAGAATCAGAGTCAATTGCAGAGTCAATAAGGACAGAAAATATTTCTAATGCTCTGAAAGAAGCAGGGGAAGTTTTAAGCGACGGACTTTTGATTGCTATGGTTCTAAAAGGATTACCTCTGAATTTTAAACCTTTTACAACGGTTATAACCCAGAAGAAGAAGCCCTTGACTTTTTCTGAATTTGAAGAAACAGAACGTATGTGTTACCCACACCCAAAATGAATCTAACAATATATTACAAATGAAGACCACATTTTAAAAGATTAACCCAAGGAAAAAACTTAGTAAGTGCCCATTCTCTCTATAAATCAAATTATGATTATAACTATTTCCAGAAACCTCAATATAGTAGAGAGGACTATGAAAATCTCACTCCCAAGGGAAGACAAATACTATTTGATACGTTGTGGGAAGAGGGGCCACAAAGCATTTCAATGTAAAAACCGAAGGCAAATAAGATTTGTTAGAATATACGAACCTATTCTAAAGGCCAAGCCTATTTCTTTGCTTTAAGATATGATATTGTTTCAGACAAGAGTAATTTATAAGTCGACTGCAGGGCTGCTGAGAATGTAATCAGTGATAAATCCAAATTTATTAATTTTGTCCAAAATTTTGAACCAGGGAACATTTTCTTAAAAACCATTTTGTTGAATGAGCAGACAGGGACCGAATGAATGATATAGTGCTGAAAAGAGGTACTCCTGCATTTATATACACAATAGCTAAGGACACGTGTGTAGATGTATCTTAAAAATGCTTTAAATACCAACTTTTAAACTAAACATTTTCAGTACAAACGGCAACAAAAAATGGTGCACGCATAAGTTTTGAGCGTGACAACTCCCAATTAATTTACCCTAATGGGGCAGTTTTCAACATAACACACAGAGGACATTTGTATTATCTGAAAATATCGTTTCTGCCAGAAATACCACTTACGACTGACATAATATGCATAAGATCTTAGTCCACTGTAACGAATCTGATATTAAAAAGTTACCCAACCTAGTAAAAGGAATGAAAATAAAACAGACACCAAATTATGCTCTTAACTGGAATAAATGCATTCAAGGTAAAATGTCTAATGACAGAAATAAGACTTTGGATTGCAAGGCAACAAAAACCCTTGCATTTATACGCAGTGATTTAACAAGGCCCATTCAACCCTTAGCAAAAGATGGTTATAAATATGTACTTAATTTTATGGTTGACTATTCTGGCCCTACAATGTTATATATCTTAAAACACAAGTCCGACACTTTGCTCACCACAGCGAAAAATCTGACATGGCTATGTAAAATGTTTACGGACAGACAACGGAACAGAGTTCACATCTGAACCTTACTTGTACTTAACAGAATCAAACACGAGCAATCGGCTCCTTATTCTCCGCATCAAAATGGAACCGCTGGACAGTCACGGCGAACTTTATTTTCTATGGCTAGGTGTTTCCTTATTGAGTTAAAATTGCTAAAAACTTGTGGGTTTACGCATTGATGGCTTCAATATATAATAAAAACTCAAGAAAAACACCATATTAAACTTTTACCAATTCAAAACCAAACTTAAATAATACGCATATTTTTACCACGAATTGTTTTTATGTACAAAATAAAATGAAATTGGATCCTCGTTGTGAAAAAAACTTCTTTGTAGGCTACGACAAACAAAATCCAGCTTACTTGATTTACTTTCTGGAAACAACGGCTATTAAAAGAGTTAGGTGTGTCAAATTCACTGACTCTTATGATAATAGTTCACTATCGAAACCAGATAAAAATACCGAATTTCCAGAATACTTAATCACATATGACGTACAACCGAAAGACAACCTAAACACCGAAGTGGGGGATAAATAACCTGTTATCCAATCCGACAAAGACCCAATTTTTTTCGTATTCGAAAAGTTTGAATTTAGTGGGGTTGATTACTGTTGTACTCCGCGTACAATTCTTACTAACTACTCTAAAGTCGTAAACTCAGTAGATTCGAATAACTGGATTTTAGTAATGCAGATGGAATTTGATTCCTTAGTAGAAAATAATACTGCTGAATGACAGAAGGCTCCAAGAAGTAAAAATATTGTCGGTAATAGGTAGTTTTATTCTATAAAAAGTAAAAGTGACGGAAGTCATGAGTATAAAGCTCGTTTCGTAGCCAAAGGCTACTCGTAAATATATGGAATGGATTATAGAGAAACTTTCACCCCGACGACAAATACGGTTTACATAAGGTTATTATTTCAAATAGCAGTCCAATATAATGTCCAATATGGATGTTAAAAGTGCATATTTAAATGTCCCCTTACACTATGAAGTATACGTTGAGCCGCCAGAAGGCTTTGAAGGTAAGAATGGGAATTATGTTTGGAAACATAAAAAATCCTTAAATAGGTTAAAACAGAGTGGTCGAACTTGGAATAAAACATTCCATACTTATTTAACAACACAAAATTTCGTGCAGACACCTATGGACCCCTGCAGGTTCGTTCAAAATGTCCGCAATCAAATATCCATTATTTTATTGTGAGTAGACGATATATTAACAGATTCAAAAACTGAGGCACACTTTATGCAAATTAAAACAAGACTGAATTCTACACTCAAAATGACTGATCTGGGGGGGGATTATGCTTATTTTTAGGAATACAATTTGAATGCGAAAATAATGCTATTAAAACGAATCCATCTAGGTATAGCGAGAAGATATTATCAAAGTTCGGCATGGCAAATTGCAAACCACGCTCAACTACATAGGAAATAGATACAATGAAAACAAGTGATAGCAAAACTTATCCAGAAATTATTAGCAGTCTAATATATATATATATATATATATATATATATATATATATATATATATATATATATATATATATAATGGTTGCAACGAGAGCAGACATTTGTTATACAGTTACTCAGTTGTCTCTAGACCGAGCAAAACCAAATTCTTTCCATTTAACGAAGGCAAAACACGTCTTATGTTATTTAAAAGGCACAATCAATCAATCACTAATATTTAAGAAATCGCAGAAACCGTTAGAATTAGAAAGATTTTGTGGCGTAGATTGGGCTGATTTAATGGGCGTGAGCAGATGTTACTTTAGATTGGTAGAAAATAAACCAATGATTTCATGGAAATCTAAAAAGCAGAATTGAGTCGCTTTGTCAACATGCGAAGCGGAATGTATCGCTATTTCATTAGCAAGTCAAGCCCAGTATCTTAGAGCACGATTGAGAACTATAACGGAACTTGAGTCACTTAAAACTCAACAATTATTCATTGTGATAATCAGTTCATTATTGTTTTAGCAAAAAAACTCAGTCGTTCATCAAAGATCGAAATATATTGATATAAAATTTCAATTTATATGCGATAAAATAAAGGGTCCTTTCTTTAGAAATATATTGAAACCGAAAAATGTAGTCGACGTGTTTACGAAGCTAATTACAGGAATAAAATTATATACTTTCAGAAAGATTATAGTGGGTAATTGATTCTTAACTTAGTAAATTAGACATTTTAAATCCAGTCGACTCGGACAGAAAAATACATCGACAGCATCTCAGCAGAGAAGTAAAACTCCCTCAAACGTGAGTCTGGGATATGACAATAAACCAGCTAATTAATCCTGTCTGTATTCTGAAAACCATTATCGGGTTTAGTCTTTGTTTTACTTTATTCTTGCTTTGTTTTTTTTTAATTCTATGATATCGACTCAAAGTCTTCTCTGAATAAAGAATATTAAAATTAATTATTTTTATTTTTGTTGATTCATTTTACAGAATATGTAGAACAAATATATATGTTTGGGTATTAATACAAGGTATAACTATTTTTTTAAATAAAGAACTTTAAAATGTGTTCAAAATTTTCTCAGTAAAAAAATTCATTTAACTAAAGCTGAACTTATTTCTGTAAACATTTTCAAAACTTATATAATTAACAAATGCACGAATAATTTTAATTTAAACAAAAGATTTTCTCAAAAAGACCAGAACTTTGAGTTAACTGCAGCAAAATCATGTCGAATAATGGATTTTCTTTGCGATGTAAGGGTTAATAAAGATAAAATCAGTAGCTAAGATATTTGCTATTGAATACTGAAAAAGTTAGTAAATGACAAAAACACAAGGAAAAAAGACGGTAACAGAAAATGTCGGATGATACTTTTCAAGACTTAGAAAAAATTATACAGCTCCTGTGACAACACCATTAAGATGGCCAATAAGTACTTATCTAACGGTCAATCGGTTGAGAGACACGACTAACACATATTAGTTGTATTTATCTATATATTACGACAATGTGTGTGTGTGTGTGTGTGAAAGAGAGAGAGAGAGAGAGAGAGAGAGAGAGAGAGAGAGAGAGAGGCTTAATGCATAAGTTTAGTACCATATTTTGAGAGAAATCTGTCAATTCGTCGTTTTCACGTTTAAATAAAAAAAATTTGAAATTCCATCTGAGCACAAAGGAATATTGGTCAATGTTTGAACAATTTTTTTCTTCCTTGTCTCAAATTTCCTGGGGGATGTTTTTATGTTTTATTATTAGGAATTTATTAGGAATTGCTGGAATCTCGACAATTTGTTCAATAAATACAGAAAGCAATTGGCTCCTTTGAAAAGGCTTTTTTAGACAAGGAAATCTACAGATTCGTTCTCTCATGATGGAAAATACAATTTGGTTGGAATGTTATAGAAAACTATGTGAAAAATATTTACGACTGAATAACAATGCTATGAAATTATACAAAAAATACAGGAAAGTACGTAACTTCTACGGATAATGAAATCGTCGTACTTAGTTCAAATTTAGGTTATGTTCACTTTATACTTCATTGCTTTTCAGAAAGGCATGAACACATCTCTCCTTGAACAATTTTTCTATTATCAGATTTCATGGCAAAATATTTCACCCCTTGAATGCCACGTTACTTAACGGAGAATATTGTGAGTGACCACTTCAGTTAGACACTCCCATAAATACCTTACTGTTCAGGCAGTTACAAAAAACATATTCATTTTCAACCTTAGATATACAAATATACTTATACAAATTCTTGTAAATGTGTTTTACCAAATGGCAAAAATGCATGCAACAAAGTCATAGCATTTTAAAAGAGATTTGAGCTATGCCAATATAAACACTCTTAAATACTGCTATCTTAGTACCATTTAAGGAAGTATGTCTTATATTCGAAGAAGATAATTTTATCAAACAAGAGAAAAGGTGGTATTTACAAGGATTTGGAGAGAACCAATTACTCACTTATTATTTTGATGGTACTACGGAAAAGGCCAAATTCATTTTGGTTTGTGGTTTTTATACCTTGTTTTGTTTTGTCTTTTTGTTCGATTTTAGTTTTCTTTTTGTTTGTTTGTTTGTTTGTTTGTTTTATTTTCCGTGCATTTTTCGTTCATCCGTTTTTTGTTTTTTTATTTATTCATTTATTCATCTATTTTTTGCTGGTTTTTTTTTTTTGCCTGAGTATAGATAGTTTTTCGTTGTATGTCTGTTATAACCCGATTGCAAAAAAGTGCTCAGACTTAATTGCCACTCAAAGATCTGCACAAAGAATAATTTTTTACCATAAATAGAAATGAAATTTCATCATAAATTTATAGAAGACAATCGAAATTCTAGCAAAATTTGTTTGTCTTCAATATGAATAACTTTACTCAGACTTAATCTAAACTATAACAACTAATCATTGAAAAACAAGTTTTGATGAAATTATAAACAAAACAAAAAGTTGCAAGATGACATTTATAGATGAAATCCATATTTCATCGTATTTATTCCTTGCTTTATGAATCACACGAAAACATTCACGAAAGTTTGTTCAATAAAATCAAATTCGAATAATAATAATAATAATAATAATATATATATATATATATATATATATATATATATATATATATATATGCCGTCTGTTTCAATGCGAACTGACACTAATAACTGCTATTTAGTCGACTTATGGCAGTCGTGTGTTCGTATTTGTTAAACACGTGGATAAGGTTTTGTGTGGAGCCACATATAGGTATAAGTGTTCTTCAGCTAGTCACTAACGATTTGTTACGGGCATATTCAGACTTCACCGTCGCCTGTCGAGCCACTCAGCTGGAACTAACCCTTGAAAATAGAGGCAGGTAAAAAAAGAAACGACAAAGGTCTGTTTGTGTTTCGCCTTCTTCGTCTGTATACATTGTTACCAGTCAACAAACAATAGATTCCATTGTTATTTCATTCTCGGCCACATCACTTTCCTGACATTCGACCATATGTTTACCTTCCAATGCCGCTGTTGGCATGACACCCTGCCATTCTTCAGACGATTATTGTGCCCACTGGCCTTTCCAAGATATATCACCAATCAAGATAAGAGAACCACAAAGCTCTATTACTTTCACTACTTTTCGGACTCTTCATTTTGCCTTCTATTCTGTGGGACACACAATGTTTATTTTGATTAATTCACAAGCTTCCACTTACCTTTTCTTTAACTTAGTGCGCACGGTGTGCGTTTCTAATAAATTGTTGAAAATAAACACATGAACTTCGGTATTCATATATATATATATATATATATATATATATATATATATATATTAAATAGAGGAATTATATATTATAAATTGAATTACCATGACCAGAATACGTATGTATGTATGTATATATGTATGTATGGATGGATAGATGGATGGATGAATTTGAAAAAAAAAAAAAAAAATAGAGAATGATTTTATCTACAGTTGAATTTTTCGGCAAACATTAAACGTTTCGAGTTTTTATACTAAAAATCATCATCAGGGTAATGTTTCAATGATGTTTCTTCTGAATTATAATCAATTTTCAAAATGAAATGAAAAAATGAGAAAAATCTTAGTATTTTATTACCATTTGTAGTGTTCTGTTCCTAATCTATGTAATGTAACTCGTGTTCGAAATCTATTTTAAAGTATTTCGAATTCGCAGTGGATTTTAAGAATTTTTAGAAACTGCGTATCTTAGTAACAAAATGACAGACTATTTCTGTATGATACTCTAATTAGTGAAAGAATGTATTGCAATTTGTTAGGTTTTAACAATTCAGACATAAGATCATGTCATGAGTCATTTATAACCCATCCTTACGGTGGTCAATCTTTTTGCGAAGGAGACTTAATATAATTAATATATATATATATATATATATATATATATATATATATATATATATCTCAAAATACATTTGCAAATACAGAATTGCTTCATCAGGAAGAAATTCTATTGAACTTATTTAAACCTGAAAGCAATCTAGTCGAAATATTTAAGAATCTAGAATATTTGCAAGAAATACCAAAACAAAGCCGATATTTTTCACGTGTGCAAAATTGAACTTTACGATTGGCCTAACCGTGGCGTAACGGTTATCATCGTAGGAAATAGGTGAGTTCAAATCCTAGACAAGGTTGTTTGATCTTCACGTTTATAACCTTGGAAAAAGCACAAAACCATTTCTTCTCTACCCCATCTCCCATCAACCCACCATTATCAATATCTTTGGTAAGACAACTGGTCTGGAGGACGGGACAGTCTTTATTCAAAACTGCTGAACTCTGATTAAAAGATTCACCATGTGTCACATCATCTCCGTGCCGGAGGGGTTCAGTAAATTCTTTCTGTCACAATTCATTTTTTAATATAATTAGGGCTAAATTTTTTTTGTTTTTTTCTAAACCCAAAGCTTTAATCGTAATAGAAAAAATTCATTTTTCAAACATCCGTCGACAAAGTGGATGATATTACAAACTAATGGTCCATGAATTCATGTATATATATATATATATATATATATATATATATATATATATATATATATATATATATATATAAATGCACACAATGATCGTTTTAAAAGATCTAAGCATCAGCCAGAAAGAAAAGCCACGCCAGAAAATATTTGTGATGGCAACACACTACCACTCCTTATCAAACGAGTAAACTGATCAATATGTTTGTTTTAATTTCACTGCAAATTATAAGCGAACCCGGCATATATATATATATATATATATATATATATATATATATATATATATATATATATACGTGTGTGTGTGTGTGTGTGTGTGTGTGTAAGCGCGTATGTGTTCAAGTTGTGTTTATAGCACGAAGTTCCTGACTTTCTCTCACCATCAGCCCCTGACAAATCCTCTGGATAGGATCCAGTGTCCACACAGAGGTGATGCCTGTATGTCTTTGCTGGGTGGCTAACACTGATGCATCTACGTGACCGCTCAAAGTTGATGCCTGTATGTCCTTGCTGTGCGGCTAACACTGATGCATCTGTGTGTCTGCTCAAAGTTGATACCTATATGTCCTTGCTAGGCGGCTTACACTGGTGCATCTGTGTGTCTGCTCAAAGTTGATGCCTGTATGTCCTTGCTGGGCGGCTAACACTGGTTCATCTATGTGTCTGCTCAAAGTTGATGCCTGTATGTCCTTGCTGGGCGGCTAACACTGGTTCATCTATGTGTCTGCTCAAAGTTGATGCCTGTATGTCCTTGCTGGGCGGCTAACACTAGTGCATTTATGTGTCTGCTCAAAGTTGATGCCTGTATGTCCTTGCTGGGCGGCTAACACTGCTGCATCTGTGTGTCTGCTGACAGTTGATGTATATTCGAAGTTTTTGATTGAAATATTTATTCTTGGCCGTTGATCTATGAGTTTCCACCGCCCAGAATCAGTTGATGTGTGCCGTTTTCCCGCTTTTGGATTCATTGACTTTACTTCACATTCACCATGCTGCATCCTATAGTATCCAATGCTATACACTTATGTGACTTGTATTATACTCTCCCCGCTCATAATCCGTTATTCAGTGACGAGTGTTTTAGGAGACACCATATGTCATTATTGTGGGTTTGATCATTTTGGTCTGATCATAGTTTTACACTCACGGTGTAATTTATCTCCGGTACTTGTTGGGTTTTGATAGATAAAATTTTGCTTCTTCCCCCTCTAAGAATATCACTTTCTCAGCACGTTTTCATTTAAAGTAAAGCATTGTAAATGAATTTTGGGATGCGGAGGCTTGTATATCGGAATTTAAGTTTTGCTTGGCAACGTAAGAGCAACTTTATCATTTTTATTGTTGAATGGATTTCGTGGCCCAAATTAGAATTAGTAAGAAATAAAGATTTTCATTTTCATACTTTAAAGTCCAACAATCCTTTTTGATTTAAATCAGGTTTCGTGGGTTGGTTTTATTCTTTACATAATTATTCTTCGACTCACCTTTCTTGTTTTTCTTTTGAATTTTTTATTTTTATTTCTGTCTATATCATCCTTCTTTGTTGCACTATTTCTTAGATAGTTTTTAAGCATTTAGATATATTTCAAAACATGGAAAATACAGATTTCCACTATATATATATATATATATATGTTTGTGTGTGTGTGTGTGTGTGTGTGTGTATAAACAGCATATGAAAATACGGAATATGCATATATAATGTACAATACATATAATATATACATAGGTAATATACGAAAAAAAGTTATATAAATAATATACATATATATACATATAATATATCAATCATATATATATAATATACATATATATGTATATATTTATGATATATAATTAAATATATATATATATGATATATATATATATATATATATATGTGTGTGTGTGTGTGTGTGTGTGTGTGTGTGTGTGTGTGTGTGTGTGTGTGTGTGTGTGTGTACGATATACATCTACCACTATTATAATATTAAATATCCGTGTATGCAAAACGGTTTCATTTTAGCATGAACTTTACTCTAATAAATCTTGTTAAATGGTTCAACAACATTTCCAATGTGGAGGCGTTGATGAACAGTAGATTTGTTATGGGTCATCTCTGTTAAAACTGCCTTGAGAATGTTTGAGTTTTAATTTAAGTGTGGCAGTTTTAAAAAATTATTTATCAGTCCAATAAACGAGGTAATTAAATTATGAATAATTGTTTGTTTATTTCCTTCATTATCTGGGATTAAACGGCAACTTTCGAGACTATCCAAGACATTATATATGATACCTCAAGATTTACTGACGATGAATGGGAAATTGGTTTCCAGTCGATTCGACTGCTGCCTGCCGAATTATAGGTTTATCCCAACTTGGAAAATTTTCAGATGTCACACATGCCACAACAATTATATCCGCTGTCTTTCACTCTTTCAAATTCAAATGATGGCAAAAGCATGTAAATAGTAAATTAATGTTGCAACTATAAAAAGAACAAACTTGAATTACATTCTCTAGCCGTTTATTTATTTATTATTTTTTTTTTTTTGCCTTTTTGTTTTCTTAATGAATAATAATTAATTTACGAAGGAAAAGAAATTACTATAAAATAATGACGACCATGAAAAATTGGAATAATTTTTTTTTTAATACTGCAAACATTTTTTTAAGTTTATTAGCCTACTTACTTTTTAAATTTTATCAAATAAAATCATGAGAATATATACGATCTTACAAAAATAAATCATAGGAGAATTTCAACTGTTAAAAAGATTTTTAAAAAACTACACTCCTTGCAGAAAATCTTCCCTAAATCGTAAAAAAATGAAAAATGCATTAAAACTGAAAATGTTTTTAATTTGGAAAACTTTAAATTTGTTTTTGATTAATATTCTGTTGAGACTTTTGAGCTCTAAAGAAAAATATTTGCGAGAAATTTAATATTTGAAAAATTCTTTTAATTTTTTTCATTTTAACAAAAATTTTAATTAATCTCTCTCTCTCTATATATATATATATATATAGTAACGATAATTACAGTTCCTGACTCACTAAGTAATTATCGGTACTATTTTGCTCTACTTAGTATTGAGCACTTTTTTGCATTGTAGCTTAGCAGCCCTAGCGGTGTTTTTTTCTTTTGGCCAACCAACTCCGTGTCTTTTGATTTTTTCAATTGGTATGACAAGGTTGGCCTTTTCTTTTTTTTTTCCAATATATATTTTTCCCCTTGACAGTGATTCGTTGTATATTTTCAGTTTCAAATCACTTGCCGGGTTTTTTTCTTACCATAAGGGCTATTATTCAATATATATATATATATACATATATATGTATGTGTGTGTGTGTCTGTATAAATATATATATATTTATGTATGTGTGTGTGTCTATATATATATATATAGACACATAAAATATTCCCATCGCACCCAGTATACATATATATATACATATATATATATATATATTGATGGGTAAATTGTCACCATTTTAAATTATTAATTTCTGCATACTCTTTGTTTGTTTCAGACTTTATCTTCTGTTCGGCAAACTCGAGTCAGTTGGTTACTGTTAGTGAGGAAAGCAGCGCCATAACACAAGTCACTTCTCAATAAATTTCAAAACGGAATGCTGTGGTTCTTGATATTCACGTCAAAATCTCTAATTCAAAAATTTCTGCGTGTTTGGGTTGCAATCTGAAGACGAATTCATATTCAGATTTATGAAAACCTAACACCCAGTTCACATCATAGTGTTTGGGGGTAGTCATTAGTCATGGTGACGTTATGCGTCCATTCATCTTCCCACGTGACTTCACACGAAACACAGAGGTCTACATCAGGTGCCTGGAGGAGTTAATGCTGCCCTGGATCGAGATGGTATGTCTAGCGACTGAACTCTGTACTATGCCACATAAGTAGGAGAAGCCTGTCAGAAAATTTTTTGCGACCACATCACCCCTAATATCTGGTTGCTTAACTCCCTGTGTGGAATGCTGTTGAGCGAGATACCAACAGAACTCTGTGGAACATCAAGGCAAAGATAACGGCTGCATTTACCGATTTAAACATGGACACCGTCTGAAAGGCTTGAAGGAGATTCCGAAGTCGCCTGGTTGAAGCCAATGGCGATTTCTTTGGATAGATTGAATCTATCGTATTTCAAGGTATTTTCATGTAATCTTGGTAAATATATATCGGATAAAGGGAGATGTTAGTGATATTTTTATTTTTGCGTAATTCTGACGACTATTTATCCATCACACGCTATATATATATATATATATATACCCCTGGACAAAAATATAAGACCATCCTCAAAAATGAAGAAAAAGATATTGTTTACAATTTTCAAATTATGAAAATCAGATATATATGAAAGATAAGGTTAAGAGACATTCGAATTTAAAATAAGAAGAAATTTCAAATCATTTTTATATGTATATTAGCATTTATACTAAATTTTAAAATCTATTTTTGACATAAATATAAGAACATCAATAAAAACTAAAGAAAAAAAGACTTGATTTGATTGAAAAATTTATCATATATAGTCTACGTAATATGAAAGCTATTAAAACTGTGATACGTAAGATACTCTTTTAGTATCTTACGTTAATGGCTAAGGAACTAAATTGTTTGAATTTGAGAAAGGCGAGACTACAGCTCTGAAAAGAGTTGGAAAATCTCCGAGCGATATTTCGAAGGCCTTAGAACGCAATAAAACCGTTTTCTGCAATTACTTGAAAAGTTCACATAAGTATGGAATAAGAAAACCGACTGTCAGGCCAGAAAAATTATCACCACAATTCAAGAGAAGAATTATTCGCGAAGTCAACATCAAAAATATTGAAATCTCAAGTGGATGCTCTTTGCAATACTAGAACAATTAAAAGGCATTTAAACAACGAAAAAACTAAGCATAAGAAAAGAATCCATCGTCCAATGTTAACTATGAAGCACAAAGAGAAACGACTGGAATATACTCATCAATATCAAACCATGAGTGCCAAAGAATGGCGAAGAGTTGTTTTCTCGGACGAAAAGAAATTCAATTTTGACGGTCCAGATGGCACGCAAAAAATTTTCCAGATGAGAATTACTCAACAAGGCATAGTGGAAGAGGATCTCTTATGATCTGGAGGGGGGTTTCTCGTCTTCAGGAAAACTTAAACTACAATTTGTCTGTGGTCGACAAAAAGCAGCAGATTAGGTGAAGATGCTAAATGATCTATCTCTCACACAAGAAGGATGTCATCTATATGGAGAACAATGAATTTTTCAGCAAGATAATACTGCTACCTACAATGCATCAATGACAAAAAAGTACTTGCTTGAACAAAAAATAAGACTTCTGGACCACCAGGCCTCAATCATATAGAAAATTTGTTGAGATTGATAATTGCAAAAGTTTATGAAGGAGGTCGACAGTATTCAGCAATTTCTGAACTCTAAAACTCAATCTTAGACGCATGGAAAAAATACCTTTGGTTCAACTTCAGAAACTAGTTGATTGTTTGCCTAGCCGAATTTTTGAAGTTATCAAAGCTGACAATGGATCTACAAAATATCTTTTTAATTGCCTTTATATTCAATAGATCTGCTCATTGGTCTTATATTTATGTCAAAGCAAAATTTTTAGATTAACCATAAATGGTCATATACATATAAAAAATGAATTGAAATTTCTTCAGATTTTTAATTTAATTTTCTTTGTGCCTTATCCTTCATATAGCTGATTTTCATAATTCAAACATTGTAAACAATATCTTTTTCTTCATTTTGACGGTGGTCTTATATTTTTGCACAGGTATATATATATATATATATATATATAGAGAGAGAGAGATTTTAAATTTATATATATATATATATATATATATATATATATATAAATTACATGAAACTATTTGAAGTCTTCTGAAAAAATTTTCGAAAACGAGGGAAAATAAAACCAGTATATCACAAACTGCTGTAACTCCATTTACGGTAAACAATAGCAGATCGAAATTTCGCCTGACAAAATGTTAAATCGACTATTTCGAAAACAGGCTTTGTCATAAAAGTGTAATGTATTCTATTTTGGTCAAAACTACGTATCTATGTTACATTAAAGACCTTGTCAACTAAAATACATGGTATTATTGAGAATTGTTTTTAAGAGCCATACAACGTCTGTCAAGCAGCAATTCTAGGGCGATCATGAGTTCATTGTTATGCAACTGCAGATGGTACCGGTACATCAACGCGTCTGAATGTTTGCATTGAGGAGGACATGAAGTGTACGAGTTTTACGTAAATATCACATCAAAATGGCTGATTTAGAACAAACAGCTTAGACTTTTGACCTTTTATTCAACTTTTGAATACGTGAAAGGAATCAAGAAAATGACCGTACTACTTCAGTGTAAATGCAAGTGTTTCAATGTAGCCTAACCGAACAAGAGAACAAAGAAAATTTACTACTGTTATATTTGCCAACTGAAAATTGATTTCAAGTCTCTTGAGAACATAATTGAATAATTGTACAGTCAACTTATGAACCCGAAAATTTGACAGTTTATTTTAGAAATTATTGATATAGATATCTTGGCATTAATGTTCTGTATAGCTAATATAAAATCAAAGTTATATGAAAATAAATATTTTTTTTCTTGGAAAATAAATAGAACAATAAATAAAAAAAACAATTTAAAATCGAATGATTTTAAAAGTTAACATCTGTAATTAAGTTTGAAATTCTCGAATTTGTAAAAACCTGTTGACATATTACAATGAAAACATAGAATAACTCTAAGAAGATATCTCTCTTCTTCACTAAGATTTTCTTACTGTAAATAGTCTCTGTTTTCCTTAAAGGAAAAAATGTTGTATCGCACTACAAAAGGGAAAATATAAATTGTTTTCCGTATATTGTATATAAATATTACGCATCTTATATTTCGGAGAAAGATCTCAGAAAAATAAAATTGTCTTATCGATTTATACGCGACAAATATTTTAGTCAAAATGAAAGTGTAATTTTTTTCTGGACCTAAGTAAATGAAATAAAAAAACAGAAAAAAAATGCTAACTAATTGTGAAATTGAATTAAAACCAAAGACACAAAAAGTAAATCGATTTCATAGAACTGAGAAATCGTACGATTGAATTACAATAATCTATGTAAAATGATGTCACTTCAAATGATGACGAAAAATCATTAATTAATCATTCATGTGAAAATAAACAAATCAGTAACAATAAAATATAATTCTATCAGACGATAATGGTAGTTTTGTTTATTTTTAGATTATATATATATATATATATATATATATATATATATATATATTGTGCAACTAATATGTACAAGCGAATCTGGTCGTTGCCCCAAGAAATATGTAGAAATAAGAAAAATCTGTTTTGTCAACCGTTTGAGCCCAAAACGCGACCACAAATAACAAAGTGAAGTAAGTTCAAGTTCGGCCTAATTCATCGAATGCACGTGACTGCACTGCGCAAACACAAATATTGAAGGAGGTGAGTAAATGGCTTGTTAGTGAATTTCTATCGAAGAAACGAATTCGAGAAAGTGGAAGCGCATGCAAAGCAAAAAGATAACCTCTGGGGCTCAACCAATCCGTTCAGAATTTTTTTTCTTTCGGTCACGTGTCACTTCAGACATAATACAAATGCCGGCCATTCAGTAACGAACTCCGAACCTCAACTGATTTCTGAACAATCGTTTGTCAAATGGACATAAACATATTTTACTCTACTTATTTAATATAAGATTAAAAAATGTCCATTTTGGGTTAATGAGCAATTTCTGGAAAGTTTAACATTTTCATTCCCCAGTTTCAGGGGAATTTTTTTTACTTTAACCCATTTAAAATAGTGTAATTAATTGGCGCTACCTAAATTAAGAGTTTGCGAGTATTAATTATATTTTGTGATTATTTTGTTTCATTTCTATTTGGCATAAATATTTGCGATGGGAACATTTATTGACACTAAAATGCTTTCATTAAAGACCTTTTTGAAAAGGTCTGCATGTAAGATTTTAGAAGTTTATTTCCATCTGTTTGTGCACACCTATCCTATATGGACAGATTTCGCCAACAATTTTTAATGAAATGTCTGATGATCACAAAAACAATACATATAGCAATTTCCCGAAGAATAAAATTCACAAAAGATGGCGAAAAAATTCCATATTATGTTCCGTTTGCACGCACAAACATTCTAATTCCTTCGGCATTTAGGTAACATCTGAATAGGTAAGTATCCAGATTTACGTTCTTTTGTATGCAAATAAAATAATATTCAAATTCTATGTCTCCTGTTGTATACCAATGAAGGAAATGCCATAACACTTTGTTATAAAGATGTAACTCTCACTTTATTTCTATCGTAAATGTCTGAAGTTGACTTAGCTTGAGAGAGACAGGAAGACGAAGGGATGGAAGACTGCTATATTGACCTTATCTTCTTAGCTGCGTTGTGCCATATTCAAGGCTCCACTTAGCACTTCTTCTGTGATTATGTGACAGACCATCTCTGTGACTTTGTGACTACGTGACTGACCGTCTAACGTGGGTACCAGTGTATATATGATTTCCCAACGCCCATGCATTCCCGATTGTCAACCCATGTAACCTGCTTACGTCTATCAACCCATGTTAGCTGATTACACCCACGCATAGCTGTCTTTCTGTTTACACAGCTGGAACAACACTGCTTTGTCAAGGTCAATATGCAACTCTCCGGCCTTTAATCAAACTTTTCTTTAGGAACGCTGATGAAATATATGCACATGCATGTGTCTTTATATTTCAGATTGATTGATTCTAACGGCATGTCAATCAGTCCAGGTTTATTCTATGCCTAAAGGTTAGGGAGTCACGTTTTACATTTCTTATACAAACGTTGATATGCCATTAAACAAAGAAACCAAACCAACCTTTACATTTCTTAAGAATTTCTTTTCTTTTACACACGAACCTATTTGATCCAGAGATGGGAACCTAACAGATACAACCACACTCTGGGTCGGAGAGAATCTAGGATTAATGGTAATGAATTCGGCAAATCTTCAGACCAGGACCTTTACCATCAGATTCAGTTTAGTGTCATACCCAGAACACTCCTTTTCGTGGGTTATATAAATAGCCCAGTTATATTCCAGAGTTTTCAGTTCCATTTTCAAAATTCAAATTTTCATGCAAGAAAAATTGTTATAAAATTGTTATAAAAATTGATAAATAACAGACACTGGTCAGTAGCAACTACAGCACCGGGCATAATACAACCGTAAAAAGATCTCTAAGAAGTGCTACAATTTTCATTAACAATATTTTCCTGTTTCTGATGTAATTCATTTTTTTTTCTTTTAGGAACAGTGCCATAAATATTCACTTGAAAAACTATACTCTGCGTTACAAATAAGCCAACTGCTTCTGAAGGATGTCACAAGTGAGTCTTCTTTCTTCAACTTTATTTTAGTATGACGATTCACAGATAACACTTTCATTTATTGAAAGAAACATAGTCAGAAACCCTTTCAGCTTTTTCAAAAAACATTCAGACTATTTTACCGATCAACTGGTATTTTTTGCTAAAAAGATTATATATATATATATATATATATATATATATATATATATACGCACCACCATAGGCTAAGGTTCCCTCGTGACCTTGAAACTGGCTTAACATAAGAATATCACTAAATAAATGTGATTCTAGTGTGTGATCAAAGTTTGAATTATTATCACTGCTATTATTTCACCCTTTAAATTTTCACCAAAATTTGTACATTTATCAACTTACGCTAAATGATTCATCTTACCAGCAATTTATCTGCATTAAAAACTGGAAGTTTATTTACGACTATTTATAAAAATTGATATCTAAATAAGATCTTGCCTAGTCGGCTGGAGCTGTAGAATACACCGACTGCTTCTCTGCAGAGGGGTAAGACCCCCCCCCACTCAACAAATGTCCTGATATGACACTAAACAATCTGAAGGTAAGGTTCAAGTATTGCTGGAGCTTTGGAGAATGTGGAGTAAACCTTCATTGCTATCGCTTCCAGATTTATTCAGGCCCGGAGTGGTAGCACCAGATAGGGTCCTATCTATGGGTCAAATAGAACTAAACTGTGTACTTACGCTAAACTGAATTGCTTGAAATATGAATGTTTTGACATTTGAACTGCGTACTAATGCTAAACTGAAGAGCTATTTTTGACATTAAACTGAATTGTTTGAAATAGAACTGTTTTGACATTTAACTGTGTGTAAAAAAAATTATACTTATACTAAACTGAATTGTTTGAAAAAGAATTGTTTGTCTAGACTTAATTGCTTGAAATAGAAATGTTTTTGACAATTAAACTGTGTACTTATGCCAAACTGAATTGTTTGAAATAGAACAGTTTATTTGTAAAGAATGGATTTGGTGTTTAATAACCTAAAAAGATTGATATGCCATAAAACCCAAACAAACAAATAAACTAAATAAGATCTTTGATAGTTATTTGCTCTATGGTAAATTTCTCCAGGAAATTGAAATAAATACCGAAATAGATCAACTAAGACTATCAATTAAAATGTTGACTTTTTTAAAAAACATCTTTTATGAAATTGCCTTCACTCTTTATCCATGAAATATAACTATTTGCACAGGAAATATACTTATATGGCTAAATAAAAAATTTTCTCTGCACGAATCTTCTTTATGTAAAGAGAATAAAAGTGAAATTACTTTGGGAAAAGTAAAGGCCTTTTTCTTACGATGATTTTAAAACGATGAAAGAAAGAAAGTCAATGTTGAAAGTTATTGTATGAGAACGTGTGCTTTGATGTACACTCCCTTTACCTAAATTTTACAACCGTTTTACACAGGTATTGTCAGTGTGGCTCGTGACATGTTTGAATAGTCCGTCGATAAGATAATCGGTAGATACTGCGTATAACTGAGGAGCCAATACAAACGCTGACAAGGCATCAACTAGATATACAGCTTTCACCAACTTTAGAGCTTTTTCCTCGGAAGGTCAACTTTACTGGCAGTAAACCAACGAATAATGATTAGATTTTAATCAGACCATATGCAGTCACCTTTCCCTCATTCGAATGGTCAATACAATCTGTCCATATAGTAGGGGCACCCGGCTTACGTACAGTCAATGAACTCTAAATTTTAGTTATTTCGCACTACAGAAATTAATGGGATATTGTAATTCCCAATCGTAACTGCATATATACAAGCTTAAACTTATAAAACATGTTTTAATAGATTTTCTCAGTGATGCTTCTTACCTATTCTCTGAAATTTTTCTCCAATATCCAGTCAGCATAAAATGCTTGACAGTGAGAATTGCAGATATTGCAATTAAAATTGGGAAAAAGTAGTCATAAAAATCTTTAATAAAAGTTTTTTTTTTAAATTGACGCAATTCTTTCATCATAAAGGTGCTCTCTAAGCAAGTTAGGTTCCATTTTTTAATAGGACCGTTAAAATCCATATTCACAAAACTAACTTCGTTATATTTTGATGAATGAATAATTTGCACTAGTTAAAGTACTTGTCCACGTCGGATAATCGGTAAAAACTTGGATCGCAGCTCGTTACAATGCAATCTTAGTTGTCAATTCAAAATTAACGCCAAATGATAACTTACATTCAGGAATTTACGTGACAGAAAAGTTTACCAATTATATTTTATATTATAAAGTGTTGTTCTGCGAAAAATTTGACTTGTTGAGAAATATTCTAAAATTTAAGTGACACTTAGATTTATAAATTTTTTGTTGTCCAAGTTGCTCGTCAATACGAAGCAAAATGTTATTTGATTATTTTACATCGCCAATTTGACGTAGTAAAACTTAATTAGTGATATTTAATTAAATGGGAATATTTTTCAGCAAGATAATACGTTTTCCTCTAAATATCGAAATTTAAATTCTGTAACATCTTGAAGCAAAATAACTTCCAAGAGATTATTATAAGAGAAACCCTTTTCCTCATGAGAAACAAATCTTATCTTAAAGCGAATATGCATACCAAATTCGAAAAATTGTTTGACGTGACAGTTAGTTTTGTTAGTCATAGTTTTATCTATATTTGACTGTTAAACTAAGAAATTTTCAAGAAATGGATATGAAAATAATGGTTTTATAACTGAGACTGCGGTCAGTTCAGCTACAAATTTCAGATACTGATTAGAAAGTAGACAAGCTCTTCTCATGTGGAACATTGGCGCAATATATTCTTTCTCGTCTCTTTACTCCATTTGCCAAAGTACTAACCTTAGCAATTATCAAATATACACAGAGCTGAATGTCTCATGGATTAATGAGGGGTATTTTTCAAATTCATTAAAATAAATGGTTGAATGTTTTGCTTTTGTGTTCTGGGGGTAAAGATGAATTCAGACATTTTATATTTTTCTTTTAAAATCAGCGAAAATTCATTTGTTAAAGCAAAAAGACAGACGTTTTTACTCATTAAGTTTAGATAAGGACTTTTTTTAAATTCACAAACTTACAACTAATCAGCATGAAACAATCTACGGTTAATTTATATTAACGGTATCTAATTTCATCAGTTCTAACACAACGTTTTTTTTTATATTCTAAGAAGATTATTGTCGAAAATTGGAGCTTCAGCCTATGAACATTTCAGTACATTTTAAAAACTAAATTTAGTAAACCCTTAGAAATATCTCCTAAAATAAATGTGAAAAGAAATTCAAGTAGGAAATCAATAACATCGAAATAAATCATTAATGTTATTGAAAATCCAACCCATTAAAACGACAAAATTCGTTCTAAACTCTCGAATCGCGCAAATCTATTGTGATCTAACATTTTGCCGAAATAGTTCGTTGGGAATGGCGCAGAATATTGACGATTTAGTCTAAGTCTTGCGTTATTCACCAAGTCGATTAATATGGTAACTATGGTGCGAGACTAGTTTCTCTTAACCTCTAATGGTAGACGAAATCCGATTCCTTTACAGACGATGTTCGTTAGTCACGCCAGTTCTATATTAGCCAACCGTGTGTCACTTTTGCCTCTCAACCGTCGATATTTATTACATAAATAAATTTACATAAGGCAACAACAAACAAGAACTAATCAATATCCCAACTTTAACTAGTTTCATTTATTGACCAACTATGTACTATAATAATCATTTCACTAAAACGTCACATTCATTCTGAAATTTTTCCGCTCTACCGACGACAAATCATACTTGTCACTTTATGAGTCTCTAATTTACCTAAATTTGTGAAGCAGAGAGGAATGATTGAAGTTTTCATTAACAAAAAAAAAAAGAAACCCTAAATGAAAGGCAAATGATAAATACATACATATATATAAATATATATATATATAATTTAGTAAGAATAAAATGTTCGTTAGTACTCTCTCTCTCTCTCTTACTGAGTAAAATGACAGAAAAACTAGTTCACCGATTGAAAAAATGCTCTGGAGAATTCAAATCTTTGTCATCTCAACGGGTTGGCAAAGGGAAACGAAAGAAAAATTGTGGGTATTAAAAAATAAAAATGAGCTTACATTCTAAGTTAAATCGCTTTTTCAAAAAGGTAGAGTTGATTGCACTATCTCCCGCTTTGAACAGCTTTTCTAATCTAGATTCTAATGCTTTTTGCGCGGTTACTCTACCTATCTTGAGCCTTTTATAGTAGAGTCCGCAGCAAAGGATCTCATTCTAATCTTAAGTTAATGCCGATAGTTCTTACTTTAATATTGTTATATAATAGCCGAGGGATTTCGGTTCATGCCTTTGAGTTTAGTTAGGCTGAGAACCTTTCGGCTCGGCACATGGGTTAGTTAGGTGCAACATTGAGGCAGGTGTTAACGCGGGTGCGCGCGGGCGGATGGAGGTGTCACTCAGATGTCATAATAGTCCGAGACGAAACGCGGTGACAGGGTGTGGGTGACGTCACGCACCGGAAGCGTGCGGAGGTTTGTGTGAGATTTGAAGAAAGTAAGAGTTGGGTACTAGACGCCAAACGAAAGGATCGACTTTTGGAGCTCGCAGACGCGATGCGAACTTGCGCCCTATGGGGGCCGCTCGAGACGGGGGCCGCACGAGATGGGGTCCAAATGAATAAGACAGCATAGAAGATTGTGTCTCTCCTCCTTACGTCGAAACCTTTAACTCAAAGTTAATAAAAAGGTTTCGTACCTGAACAAGGAGTCGTTACGTGTTTTCGAATTCCGAGATTCCTATGTTCTATCGTAATGAACATTATATGTCCATTTCGCACATAGCGTTAATATGGCTATGTAACAATATTAGTTCTAGCTGGTTAAGAAAATTCTTCTAATCCAACAAGTATGCGTTGACTTTACATTAAGCAGACATCCTAACCTTAATCTTATCTAATTTGATTGTAACACGGAGAAGTCTGTGATCATCATTCTTAAAGGACTCAAAAGTTGGTCCTGTAAGTAGATATAAATCGACTCTACTAACACTCGGTCGAGGAAGCTAGAAAGCTGACCAGAAGCCCTCCTACCGTTCCTAGTCTATTCTAACCTACTTGAACGCTCCTTTTGAAATTTGTCAACGAGATCAAGTATCTCAACAAACTCTCAGAAGTATTTTACATCCAAATTGTCAGTATTCAGTCTTGCTCCTTCGGTCTATTTAGTGATCAATGATGTCGTTTCGATCACCCATTAACATAACCCGCCTCGACGATAATGTCTCAAAAAGTGCGTTACTTCGAAAAAAGTCAGGTACCTTATTGGTGACACTGAGCCCATAAATCCCAATGAAACGAAACGTCTTACTCCAGTACACAAAGTCTGTCTGCCGGAAATGCAAAAACAAGAGAACAGGTTAGCTTAAATTATCTGTGTATCAGCCAAGAGACACCTCTTCCACAACCTCCAAAATAAACTGAAAAGGTTCGTAAACCTTAGATAGGATACTTTCACTGAAGTTAGAATCAGAGTGGCTTTATTGTATACCACACTTCAAACTCACGGAGCTAAAAGTGTGAAAGAAGTTGACCTTTTAGAGTCAAGCATCAGTTCGCAGACATTCATACGGACTATATTACTGTTGTTGGGTCCTGGATCAAACAAGACTGTCAGGCTCATTGGTCCTATCTTGATAGAATCTTCCCGAGCGATACCCCCTGATACCCTACGGAGTCCTGTACAGGTTGGGTGTACATATAAATGGACTCGCCCTGAAACATTTTTCAATTTATCTCCCTTCCGAGGAGATAAATTGAGCCGAAGCCCTGAGGGGCCTCACTAATCATATCCATCGCCTCCTCAGCCTCTCAGTCCCACAGCCCCTCAGCCCGTCCTAATTTCAATTAAGACTTTAGTTCCAGGAAGTTCTTAAATCATTCCCATTCACTTCTTTGAAATTGTGGGGGACCTTTTTGCTTTAGTCTTTTTTTAAGGAGCTTTATTTCCCAAACTGCTCAAAAATAATCTCTGCTACTTTTTTTTACTGGTGAGAGAAAGGTGAGGAGGAACTCCGAATGTGGTTAGGCTTTCTTCATGAATATGCATAAGCGATGGATATATTGCAGACCCAAATATGCGCTGGCGCGGGCATTCTCTTCTCTTCTTAGTCCATCATAATTGATGAGGAATATCTGATCAACCTTATGATTGAGGAGGAGATCCGTGAGTGCACAGATGACTAATGAGACCAATCTGTGTGCGGAATAGTCTTGGGCAGTGAGAACAAGGTATGGTGGTGGCAGTGGCTGATATAGCAGTGCCTTTTCTAAGTTTCCTGCGCAGCTCAGTTGCTGTGTTTCTTCTGGTTTCACAGACTTTCGGTCCACGTTTGACAACTTCACGCCACTTGTCTCTGTTCTACACCAGATATTCCAGGCATTTAGGAGCGATACCAGAAGATTTCATAGAGACCTTCAGAGTGTCTTTGAAGTATTTTTCTGGCCTCCTTGGGAGCGCTTGACCTGAAATAGTTTGCGGTAGAGCAGTTTCTTCGGGAGGCGGTGATCTTTCGTGCGGAAAACATGACCTGCCCAACGAAGTGGCGATCGCATCAAGGTGGTATAGATGCTGGTAAGAGAAGCCTGAGTTAAAAAATTCTGTGTCTAGGATGTGGTTTCGCCATGTGATGCCGAGAATCTTTCTCAGACAGGTCGTGTGAAAGTGGTTTAGCTTCTTTATATGCCGTTGATAAGTTGTCCACGTTTCTCACCCATAAAGGAGGGTGGTAAGAACGACAGCTCGGCATACCTTGATTTTGGTTGCTTCCGAGATGCCGCTTCGATTCCACACATTCCTGTTGAGTCGGTCAAAGGCTGCACTCGCTTTTGCAAGTCTGGTGTTCTCCTCGTCATCCATGACGATAGACTTAGAGAGGGTACTGCCGAGGTAAGTGAAATTTTCTACCACCTCCAGTCGTTGTTCCTTGATGGTGATGTTGGGCTCAACGTATGATTTTCCAGGCGTTAACTGGTGCATCACTTCTGTCTTTTTTGTGCTGACGGTTAGGCCAAAATTGTCCCAAGCCATTTAGAACTTGTCAACACTATTTTGCAGGTTGTTGCATTCAGTGCACAGTCATCGGCGAACGGAAACTCGTTGACGATATCAGTCTTTACCTTGGTATTTGTTTGAAGCCTTCTGAGGTTGAAGACAGAGGCGTCAATGCAATATCGAATATCGATTCCAATATCCGAGCCACTAAATGCATCAAACAGCATCGTCTAGGAGAAGGAAAACTCTGAATTCAAACCTGTTAAACTCCGCTTTAAAAATTGACCTTGTGTCATACCCTGCCCGAGCGGAGGGGTTGGGTAAATAGGATCAAACAGCATCGCGGAAAATATGATTCTGAAGAGTGGGGGCCAGGACAAATCCCTGCTTAACCCCATTTGTGACGGGAAAGGCTACGGAGCTTTCTCCTCTATCTTGCACCCTTGCATACATACCGTCATGAAATTGTCTAATGATTGCGATGAATTTTTCCGGACAGTCGTATTTTGATTCTCCAAAGGCCGTCTCTGCTTACCATGTCAAATGCCTGGGTCAGATCAACATAAGTCGAGTAGAGGTCAGTGTTCTGTTTCTGATACTTCTCTTGCAGCTGTCTTGCAGCAAACACCATATCAACAGTCCCATTTTTCTTGCCGCATTAACTCTCCAGTAAGAGTCCATGTTCGGGATGGTTGTTGAGGCGATTCAGAAAGACTCTGGCTAGGATCTTACTCGAAATTAAAAGCAAGGAGATTCCAGACTGATTATCGCATGCTTGTCGGTGCCTTTTCCGTTTATAGGTATGGATGATGGAGGCGTCCTTGAGGTCCTGTGGTAGTTGCCTTTTCACCCATATGAATGAGGGTCAGAAGTTTACCCGTCATCGCTGATCCACCCTCCTTATAGATTTCCACAGGAATTGGGTCAGATCGGGTGCTTTGCCGCTGGATAGTTGACAGATAGCTATCTGAACTTCCTCCAAGGATGGAGTGACATCGAGTGACTCGTTCACTGGGACTTGTGGCAGTTGTTCAATGGCCCTGTCGTTGATAGAAGATGGCCTCTCCAGGATCTTGTTCTTCTCTGATATGAGCTTAGTTCCATCTGCACTCAGAAGCAGAGATGAGCCGGCACTGGTGGGACCGCAGACCTCCTTCAGACTGCTCTCCGTCTCAATTACATAGTCGATCAGATGCCAGTGCATAGAGTTGGGGTTCATCCAGGATATCTTGTTGCGAGTAGGGAGGCGGAACACGGTGTTAGTGATTTGAAGATTATGCTTGGTGCAGGTCTGAAGAAACAGTAGGCCGTTGCTGTTGCATTTTCGGGTCCCGTATTTACTAAGTACTCCTTCCAGGAGGTGCAGTCTTGTCCAATAATAAAAATTAAAGTTAACAAGAATGATGAGCTTGACTGCAACGAGAACAGCGGAGATAACATATTCAAAGTCTTCATAAAACTTGTCTTTTGTCTCATCTGTGTTGGTCATGGTGAGTGCATAGGCGCTGATAATGGTAGCGAACTTTTTCCTGTGATGAAGGGGATGTCTCATAGTCATGAGATGTTCATTCACCCCTTTCGGGAAGCAGGCTAACTTGCCTACGAGTGAGGTCTTCATGGCATAGCCCACTCCAGCTTCACGTTTATCATAAGGTGCACACTCGCTCCAGAAAAAATATAGCCTGGGCTCTTCTCAGTCAGCTCTCCCTTGCCTGCCAGTCTGGTCTCACTGAGGGTGGCAATGTCGATTTTGACCTTTGCAAGCTCAGAAACGATAAGAGCGGCGCATCAATGAGTTCTATCTGTGTCGTTCCGGTCTATAAGCGTGCGGAAGTTCCATGCAGCGATGTTCAGAGGTTTTGTTTTTTTTTTTGTTGTTGTTTTTTTTTTTTGCTTTCTTGTTTCGACTGCATTGAGAGAGGTCCCCGCCGACTGCGGTAAGCTGGCTAAGGTGAAATAGAGCAGATAATTTTGGGGACACCTTTTCTTGCCCGTTCCTCTTGCTGAATGAGTGAGCTGTGCTCTCCTAGAGAGGGCTGCTCAGACATTCAGAGGGCTACCGAACATTACTTCTTCTCCAGTCAGTAAGAAGCAACCATATAGATAGAGTCGCCAGTGTGCAGGCCTGCGGCTACGACAAGGTCAAGATGGTTGAAGGCTAGAAGGGATACAGGAGCTGTCGGAAGGTTACGAATACGCCAGCCAACCGCCTGCGGGGCTCCACTCCTGATTTTCTGCCGGAGTTTACTCCCTTACACCTAACCCCCAGATTTGATGACATGACTTGTTTACATATATATACACGTACATAGATTATAACTGGCCGCTAAAACAACTAACACGCGAAATAGCAAAGTGCAAATCATTACATGTAGTTTGTAATTGTGATATTTCTGTCCTGAGAAGGACATTAAATTGCAAATTGCAAATAGAGCCAATGAAAGAGGACAAACCCTCGACTAAAAGCTAGACGTGTGACAACCAAAGTTCATATAGTTCAGGCCGATTACTTCGACCACTGAGATGCTGGTCTCATCTTGGACCATCCTTGCCAGCTCAACCACTTCTCAGAGGAGAGGCGTGCACAAGCAACTGACAAACTCATGCATCCCAAAAAGAACTTTACTACCTTCCCCTGCGAAACATGTACTCCAACAAAGAAAATTACCCATACTGGCAAGAAGTTACCCAGGATAAAAACCAAGAAAAAAAACAAACGTACAACCTCAACCTAGCAAAATTGTACGATGCTAGACAAACCTGACTCAAACAAACTCGAAGGAGGGAACGTTATAATATCAACAGGGTGCGTAAGCAAAATATGGAAAGAGTTTTAAAACGTTTTCTTTTTTTCTTTTTTTTTTTTTTTTGGTATGATAAGTTCAATTTATAAAAAACGCTATAAATCTAAATTTTCATGATTAGCTCCACTATTCAAGCAATTTTTCATTAAAATTCAGCCCAATATGTGTGAGCAAGAAAGGAAATGATAAAGAATCTATGATTTGCTTAACACTGAAACCAACCCAAAGTTTCTTTGTCTACCCTATAAAAAGCAAAGAAATATGTTTTACAGAAAAAGAGCTTTTTAAGGAAAGGTGGAGTGGAAGATTAAACAAAAAACGAAAAGAAGGCCTTTTAACTGTTCTCGCTACTGACATTAAGAAGGGCCCGATAATTTCAATAAGAAATAATGAATTGAAAGTCCACGACAAAACTATGAGGATAATTAAACAAGATTTAACCCCCTCCCCCGATTACACTATGTGGGGCGTATTAAATGCAACTTTGGTTCGCTTAAGATTGCTGTTGAGGAGAAATGGAATAAAATGTCTGAAGAATTTATTTTAAAAGCATGCGAATCATTTCGAAATCATGCTGATACAATTATTGAAAAAAAAATTAGGGGCATATTCGGTAAAATTTCTGTTTTGTGTCTAGCGTCTTATTTATTTTAATTTTAATAAATGGACAACAAAGTCCATTTATTAAAATTAAAATGAATTTTGTTTTATAATAGAGTCGTTTGTCATTATACTAGAATATTCCTAATTTTATTATCCCAGTCGGCTGGTGCTGTAGAATACACTGACTGGACTTCTGCAGAGGGGTAAGATTCCTCTAACAAGTGTCCTAGATATGACAAAAAACAATGCTGGAGCTTTGGGGACTGCGGAGTACTCCATTTTTGCCATCGCTCCCAGATCCACTCTGGCCCATAATGGTAGAACTTGATAGGGTCCTATCTATGGGTCAAATAGAACTAAACTGTGTAATTATGCTAAACTGAATAGTTCGGAATAAAACAAAACCAAATTCTAATTTTGCTTCAGCACCCTGTAAGGAGCTCCAAAAATACGACATTCATTCGGAAAATTTTCCGCTCTACAGACACTAAATCCTACCAGTCACTCCATGAGTCTCTGATTTACCTAAATTTGTTATGCACGGTGGAATTATTGAAGTTTTTATTTACAAGAAAAAGAAATCCCCAACAAAATGGAAATGATAAAAATAATTGCAACATTCAAAGTAAACCAACTTTGGTTTGAATAAAAGAAAAAAAATCACTTCTAATGGATGTTACCAACCTTTCCCGCAGTTATAATAAATGGAGAAAAAACAAAGAATTGTTGGTCACAAAAATGTACATTAATCAATTGCAGAATCGGTCGGTGAAGGCTTTAATCCGAATGTTAAGACGTCTTATTAGCAGAACAAGCAAATTAAAAGTTTTCTTTGCTCCCTTATAGATTACAAGATATTTCTTCAGTTTTTTAGGTGATGCACTTGCTCTCAAGTTAGAGATGAACGAAGGACAGCTGGCGGAAGAGAGGATAAACCCCAGGTTGACGAAGGCCTTCCCCGAAGGGCCCTTTGATGTTTATGTAAAACTCGAAAAAATCGATTGGAGAATCTGGTGTGTATGCTACTTATAGATTGGCAGGATACGTAAGGGAACGTAAGAGGGCTTGAAAAAACGGTGAAACTAGCTTTTGTGACAGGCTTCCTGGACAATATATCTGCAGCACTGCAACAATTACCCAATGGTCGGGGACGGAAATGGAGATTAGTGATCTAATGCTGACTGTAAGGGTACTAGCAAGTAAAAGAATGCAGGAACCCAGAATGGTGGGTGCGGTCGTACAAAGCGAAAGACCAAACGAAGACAAGTGACAAATGGGGATCATCCAGTTTCCAATGTCTTAGGTGTCAGAGATCATGCCTAATTAGAGACTGTGAGGAACCTTCTGGATCAAATACCATATATTAGAGATGTAAAGGATTAGGACACAGTGCGAGAAATTACCCTCAAGGGAACGTGCAAAAAGATATTTCTATGCAGGTAGTCACTCTTTCGGTAGAACAGCAGCATGATACTAAACTTGGCCAGAAATAGAAGTTTTGGTGGGAGGTAAAATATCAAACATCAAAGTGAAGTTTAATTAGAAGAAGTGGACAGTGGGGTTGGACGAGAAAACCTTCAGTATTTAAAAGCAAGCTAAGATATTGCAAGAATCTTTGAAGCAGAGAAAAAGTAGTTTGAAAATGTCGTGGAAGGATGTATTTTAGAAGGTATTTTATCGAAGAAAGGTGAACGAAGGGATGTGACCGCTAATGGTCCTAGTCTATGTGTGTATATGTGTAACTTGACTCAAACTGTAGGAGAAGCGTCTCGAATTCTAACGTTCATTTCTCCTTTTCTTTTTTCTCTTCAAATATTCGCATTGTTAATAATGGCGGTGGTAATAGAGATAAGAAATACTTTGTTTTATTTTTGTTTATATGTACAAAATGCGTTAACGTATTTCTGTATATTTCTGATAAATAATCAAAATAAAATCATTCTAATATTTTAAAAAGTATGATTTAGAATAAAGAAGAAATTCTCGGAAGCCATTTGGTCGAACTTTCATGCAAGCATAATTTGTAAGTTGGCGACCATAGTCGAGGGTAACCCGAAGGCTCCCTTTTCGATAGCTACTACACCAAGGTGTAGGGGAGGGCGCTACTCCTTTCCCTGGATTGCTCAACTTTACCCTTGATCCGTACCTTATAATGCTGAGTGTTAAGCAAGGAGGCATCAAGTACCATTTTTTGAGTCTTTGGCATGACGCGACCTGGGATTGAACCCAGGTCTCCCGGGCCATTGGCGTCCCTAAATATGAATAAAATCTATTAAGAAACTAAAAAGATAGATCGCTAAACAATCTTTTATCTTTTGAATTGGTGCTGGTATTCGAAACCAAAAGTAACTCGTGTTAGACATCTTTAAACCCCACAAACTTAAAATAAAATGGGGACAGTTTTAACTTTTTTGAGTTAAGACTTAGAAATTTTAAACCATCCAACCAAACCAAACCCTTTCTATACATATAAATGTCCTCGTGGTGTAATGGTTAAAGCGATGGACTGCGGAATCGTATTACGCGAGTTCGTACCCCAGTCGCGCTATTACGTTCACTTTCGGGCAAATACCCTTGGGAAAGGTATGAACCCCCTTATCCTCCCAGCTATGGGTTAAATAGTACCTCTACTGTTCTTCCAGGAGAATGGCTTTGGTATTAAATAACCAAAAAAAAAAGAGTTGATATGCCATTAAACAAAGAAACCAAACCTAAATAGAAAAGATTTGGTTTGGTTGGTTGTTTTGGTTTTATGGGATATCAGACTTTATAGGTTATTTAATGCCTAATCCATTTTTATCCAAAAAACAGTTCTATTTCAAACAATTCAGTTTAGCATGAGTACACAGTTTAATTGTCTATTGTCACAAACATTTCTATTTAAAGCTATTCAGTTCAGTCAAACAGTTCTAATTCATACAATTCACATTAGTATAAGTACAGATTTTGTTTACACACAGTTAAATGTCAAAACAGTTCTATTTCAAACAATTCAGTTTAACGTAAGTAGTTTCAATGCCAAAAACAGTTGCATTTCAAACAATTCAGTTTAACATAAGTACACAGTTTACATGTCAAAACAGTTCTATTTCAAGCACTTCAGTTTAGTATAAGTACGCAATTTAGTTCTATTTAACCCATAGATAGGACTCTATCAGGTGCTAGCACGTCGAGCCAGAGTGAACCTGGGAGCGATGGCAATGAAGAAGTACTCCGCATTCTCCAATGCTCTTACATTACTGGAACCGCACCAGCAGATTGTTTAGGGTCATATCCAAGAAACTCGTCGGTGGGGGTCTTACCCCTCTGCAGAGATGCCGTCGGTGTATTCTACAGTCCCAGCCGATTGGGCAATACACAGAGTTAAATGTAAAAGCAATTTTATTTCAAATAATTCAGTTTAGTATAAGTACGCAGTTTAAAAGTCAAAACAGTTCTATTTCGAGCAATTTAGTTTAGCATAAGTACGTACTTTATATGTCAAAACAGTTCTATTTTAAACAATTCAGTTTAAATGCAAGAACAGTAAACACTCCAAAGGTGCAGTCAGTATATTCTATAGCCCCAGCCGACTGGGCATGTATATATAGAAAAGGTTCTATAACTAAATTGAAGGTTAATTGTTAAAGTAAAGAATAACATCAATCCACAAAGCTTGAATAAATTAAAAAGGGATTACTGGATTTATACTCACTCTTGAACTTACAAATCCTGATTCATGTTACGATATTCACTTAAGAACATATATTATAAAGTCTGTAATTTGATTCTACTAATATACGCGCTCCCCTGCTAATATATATATATATATATATATATATATATATATATATATATATATAACCAAAGTTGGGTCTACGATGCACTTCACTAGATCCTGACCGGAAGAAAAACATAGGTTAACGGCTAAAATCAACTAGTTCAGTCATAAAACTAGTGCCACTCATCTATAAGGTAGCATTAATTGATGAGAAATAATTGCAACCGAAAGATGATCATAACTCAGAATCAAACTGTATGTCCAAACCGCATTGCCCTTCACCAGGTTAAAAAAAAAAAAAAGAGGCGCGTTCTGCTGAGGTTGGAGCCCTGGCTCCAGTGTTTAAAAAATCAGCTACAGAACTCAAACACAAACCAAATTCACTTAGATGCAAAAACATTGTTAGCATAGTGACATTTAACGAGAGGACTTTAAACACTTTTAACCAGTTAACTGATCTGACAGTGTCTGCATCCGAGCAAAATATAAATATTATATGCATTCAAGAACATAGATACTACTATTGTGAACTAAAAATAAAATAACGCGATACGGGTAAAAAATTGACATTTATCTTGGCATCTGCATGAAAAAACTCCGTCAATGCCGTCATTGGTGGTGCAGGAATGCTTCTCAGTCTTCGTGTTTCATTTCATTTCAATATGTGCACAACAATTGTCTCTTGCTAGAGTCTCACCAATACCAAAGATGAAATGGTCATCATCCCCTTCTACTACAAGCTATCTTTCATTGTCTCTGCAGAAATAAGACACAAACAGTTAAAGCTTCCTAATATCACTGGTCCTAAGTCACCAATAGTGATATTCGGACCATTAGCCTAATGAGTAGAGTGTTCACCAATAGTCCAGGAGACCAGGGTTCAATCCCAGGTAGAGTCATACCAAAGACTCAAAAAATGGTACTTGATGCTACCTTGCTTAACACTCGGCATTATAAGATACGGATCAAGGGTAAAGTGGAGCAATCCAGTTAATGAAGTAACATCCTCCCCTACACTTCGGTCTAGTAGCTATTGAAAAAGGAGCATGTGGGTCACCTTCGACTAAGGTCGCCAACTTTACTTACTTACACATTCTTCAAGATCACTTTGTTTTTATATATCATCTTATATCCTTTTTTTCAAAATTTCTTCCCCTTTTTATTGGTATATATATATTTATCTATGATTGCTACATTATTTATTTAATCTTTCGCTCTGCTTCTCTTACTCCGCTTCTGCTTTTCTAAATTTTCTTTAATAGACATAACAATTTGAATTCGATCGATATTCATGGGATTAATTGTCTACTTATCTATTTGCATATGGTATGTTTATTTGTCTACTTCCTTTTCCTTTCCTTCTTTTATTTTTTCTTTTCTTGCTTTCTATTCTTTTTTATCTCGTCCCCATTCTCTTCTCCTCTCTTTTCTCTTCTCGATCTTTCTTCTTTTTCTTTTTCTTTCCTTTTCTTTCTTCTTCTTTTCTTCTTTATTTCTTCCTTTCTTTTCTCTTTACTTTTATTTTCTTCTTCTTCTTTTGCTCGTTTTTCTTTTCCCTTTCTTCTTTTCTTCTTTTTAATCCGTTGTATCTCTTAATCACATGTGACAATCATGTGATAGGTTTTTATTTTTAAAAAAGGCTGATTGAACGGTTACATGATCTTTCTTTGTATATTTTGTTCTTCCTCTGTTTTTATATTAAACATCCATTTTGGTCCTATTAACACTTATTTCACCATTTTAAAGTTCTGTTGACGGTTCTTTAAAACTAAAAAGCTTTAACGTCGACTTTCCTTCATAATAAATTCATCACTTTTAGATTACTTTATTTTTCAATTTTTCTACATACTCTCAGATTCTTTCCCATTTTTACTTCCACATATATGTATGTATATATCTCTATATATAAGTCTATATATATGTGTGAGGGTATGTATATATATATATATGTATGTATATATACGTGAATACGTATATCTATGTATGCTTATATATATATATATATATATATATATATAAGGGGTATGAAGGGGTCCAAAAGAGTACATCGCTTATGAGTTTGTCCTTACTTCTCCAGTAGTGTCCTGCATGTCTTGTTCGTCTAATTTGTATGGTTTTCGTGATGGGTGGTAGATGGCCGAACAGCTTCTGTTTTGTGGGATGTTGCCTCAGGATTTCTTCAATACAACTCACAGCATTCTTGCGCAATTGCCATCAAGATTTTTCTTCATACGCTTAGTTAGCGTCCATGTGGTAGATCCATGTAGTAGAATTCACACGTCCCCGTTGGTTATTAGGGTCTCCAGGTAAATATGTATATATAGCTTGAATGAACAGGGTCACAGGGGTTTGTGACCAGGAACTTGCGACCAAGACGTTGGTCCTGTGATATTGTTAGTTTCCTCAAGAAATCGCAGAGGGCACTACGGTGTTTTTTTAAATCAAAAATATATGTGTATTGTATTTTCGATGTATGCAACCACGCGAAGAAATAGCATAGAAGTAATTCAGACAATTACTAAAACAGGCAAGTGTTACATTATGAAACGGACGCATTCAAAGATTTTTGTATCCTGATTGTTTTATTTTGTTTTTGTTTCTTTTGTATTTTTTGTGAGTTGTGAGTGGAAAAAGAGTTGGAGAGGGATGCGAAAGAAATGCCCCCTGGTGAACATTTTGAAAAATAGGATACGGAGGAATGTTACATATTGACCTTTGACAGCTGGTTAGTGCAGATTTCGGAAACAGGATATGCACCTGTGTCTTAAAGTAAGAAAAACACATCGGAAATTCCATGTGAATTGCGTGGGTAATTACGTGAATTGCGCCGAAAGAAAAAATGTGTGGGCGCCAGAAAATTATATAATGTCAGAAGTTTTCGAAACAAGTGTTCAGTCGCGGAGAACAGTCAGTAGACAAGTCGCGCCAGCTGGACGTTAGCCAGAAGGAGGCCTAGTGGCTCCGGGTTAAGAACCAGCTCTGTACCACTGAAAGAAGCAAGGCTCTAAATATGTGTATTGGAGCATGGTGCCAATCTCTCTCTGTCTGTCAGTCTCTCTCTCTCTCTCTCTCTATCACACACAACCATCACAAACTTTCAAATAAAAGAGTTTATATTTTTACAAACAAGTAATGTTGTCTTTCCTTCTACGTCAATACAACATGTGTATATATATATATATATATATATATTCATAAATGGATATAAATATGCACACATACATGTATATGCGTATATATATATATATGTGTGTGTGTGTGTGTGTGTGTGTGTGTGTGTGTGTGTGTGTGTGTATTATATGTGTACATATGTTTATATATGTATATATACGTGGTGCCTTCAATAAGTTTCCAGACTTTTTGTACAGGCATTTGAAATTGTCGTAGACTCTTGAAAATTCAGTATGTTATATATCTTATGAGATGACTGATCAATTCTTATGATTTTCAAAAATACAATCTGGACGTGAGGACACTTTAGAAGAACGATATGCAAAAAATTTCTGTTTTAAACATGGAAAAAATCCCACAGAAACGTATGGAATGCTTCAGACTGCATTTGGAGCATCTTGCATGAATCGAGCATCAGTTTTTGAGTGGCATAAAAGGTTCAAGAGAGGCAGGGAGTCTTTGAGGGATGATAAGAGGTGTGGGAGAAGTAAGGAAGTCAATACACCACAGTTGATTGGCCAAAGGGTTTGGGTTAGGATTACTATGTTGAGGTTTTAAGGGAGTTCAGGAAGAGATTCCGTCAGAAAAGGCCAGTACTCTTCAAATCGGCTCAGTGGCATTTCCACCAGGACAATGCACCAGTCCACAACTCCATCCATGTCACAGACTATTTGGCCATGATGTGCATCAAGACAGTTCCTCAGCCTCCCTATAGTCCAGACCCTGCTCTCTGTGACTTATGGTTATTCCCTGAGCTCAGAGGCTGTCGTTATGAGACAATTGAAGAGATGGAAGAGGCTGTGACGAAGGTCATTGACACACTCACACAAGAGGACTTCCAGAAGTTGTTGGAACGGTACAACAAGTGCATTGCAGCCAGGGGAGACTAGAGACTAGAAGGGGACTAGAGTTTCATGTGTGTACAATCAATAAAAGTGCCCATACGAAAAAAGTCTGGAAATTTATTTAATGATCCTCATATGTATATATATATATATGTCTATAAAAATGTGTGCACATGTATGAATCTATATAGATACATTTATGTATGTATACATAGATTTATATATATATATATACATATACATATATACATGCATATATGAATATATATATATACGTATATGTATGTATATGTATACATATATTTATGTATATTCGTGTATATCTATATGTATATTTAAGACTGTCTGGAAAGCAAGATGACTCTTTGGAAAGACAAAGTGACTCTTCAGAAAGTTGGAGTGACATCCTGGAAAGACAGGAATTTAACAAATATGGATAATACAATGAAAGAAAAATGCCCTCAGGGTGTCTGTAGCGGGGAGGGAGAATATACCACCCATCTTACTTGCTCATACGGTAACGATCTGGATATGTACCCAGCTACAACGTGTGATTGCGGCAGAAAATTCAACAGCTTGCGAGGATCACGAATCCACATGGCGCGCTGGTGCGAAGAACGTAATTCTCCTGCCGGAGAATGTAAATCGAATGATGGGCCTATGAATCAGGTTTACCCACACAGTATTCACGAGCCCATTGCTGACCATCAGCGTCCTGGAGACATTTTTTGCAAGCCAAGAATTTAGTGGCCCAAGGGATAGCAACCTGAACAAACTTAGACCAGGAGCTTTCTTTTTACTCACCACCCATCTTGAGGGCCCATTGATCAACAAATAAGATCTTTTAGCGGAATTATCTATGACGTTTGTCTCGAGTGCTTTTGGGCAGTAACGCATAAATGAAAGAAAACGAACCGAATAGATAACGGATATAGAAAGGATTTCAACACGAATGTTATACACGCGGAACCACCTTTCTCGTGTAATTACGCAAAATCAAGAAACAGTTGCTACGACATCTAACGGCCGTAAGTAAACGCATTTTTAAATCACAACCTGAACCAAAATGAAGACGAACGAATGTCCAATGTAATGTCCGCTTTTAGTTGATCTTGTGTATACATAGATATATATTTCTTTTAAATACCCTATCCGGTGGCAAAAGCTGCTCGGTAGCGCCAGGAGTGGCAGTACCGCCTTGAACTACCGAAACTGTGTTATCACCCTGGTTGGCGGCTGATGAGGCTAGGGTATCGCTCGTGCTTTCACACGTTGTATGATGAAAAAAAATGTATATTTATATTATATATATGATTTCTGTGTATATACCTATGTATACAGCATTGTATACATATATATATGGATATATATATGTATATATATATGTGTTTATGCATATGTATATGTATGCATGGAAATGTAGATATATATGTATGTATATGTGTGTATATATACACTTATATGTAAATGTATGTACCTGTACAAATATATATGTATGTATGAAAAATATGAAAAATATATGTATGTATGAAAAATACATATACAAATATATATGTATGTATGAAAAAAGTTCATATGTATGTATCTATGTAATTACATTTATATATAGAATTTTTACGTATGTACTCATGTATAAAGATATGTATGCATATATACGTATATGTTTATGCGTATATATGCATATATTCATATATATATATATATATATATGTGTGTGTGTGTGTGTGTGTGTGTGTGTGTGTGTGTGTGTGTGTGTGTGTGTGTGTGTGTGTGTGTGTTTAAATGAATTGCTCCATGAAGGGATTTGTATTTTTTAAGAATTATCTATTCATTTCGTTCTTACATAGGTGTATGTTTCCAGCTTGTTGCTTTCGTCAGAGAAGTTATATTTCACAAGGCTATGTACTAACGAGTATTAGGGAGTTTGAGTTTCATTGAGTACTCAGTTCACATGGCCTTGAGCCACATATGTCCTCTTACGAAAGCAACAAGCTGAAACATACACGTATGTAAGAAAGAAATAAATAACGAATTCTTCAAAAAATACATATCTCGTCGTGGAACAATTCATATAAAAATGTTTTTCTCTCTTTGATCCCACAACGAAAAAAAATATATCTATATATATTTATGTACATGCATGTATATGTATGTATATATATACAAGTGTATACATTTATACATCTATGTCTGTATATATATATATATATATATGTGTGTATGTATCTATATATCTATCTATATATGCATATACGTACATCTATATATATATATATATATATGCATATATATATATGTATATATATATATATATGTACAAATATATATATATATATATATATATATATATGTCGAGGAGTCTTACTGATGCGGTCAGTGTATTCTACAGCCCCGCCGACTTCCAAAAATTGAATGACTACTAGGTATGGCATACTAAGAGTAACGTGATTGATATGAGAAAGTGGAAGCAAGTCGAAGGAAAAATCATACTTTTGATCTCGACGGACAACTTACAATCACATAATTAAAGAATTTATCAAGGTACCAGTTGGTGTTATTTGAATCTTTTGGGTTTGATGCAATACCAAAAATTAAGGCATTCACCCTTAAAACATTGTCGTGAAAGGATGCTAAAATCAAAGAAGCCACATACCTTTAATAATGATAACAACATAGATGTAAATAAAATATTAATGAGGAAGTGGTTGATAATATAAAAAGATTTGGACGGATTACAAAGCCTCCCGAACTCCAACTTAAAAGGAGAAATCAAGTAGACCGGTGTTTAAAAGGGAGACAAAAATATGAGAATAGTTCACTATCTGTGGCAAGCTGGTGAGGCACTATCCTATCGCTGGATGGTTTTTAAAAAAGTATGCTGTTACATAAAAAAAGGCGAGAAATATAAGCTGGGAAAGTAACATATATGATGAAACGATTAGTGTGATACAGAAAATCCTAACAGTGATAAATAAGGAGGACCCAGTGACGAGGATTTGGCACCTACCAAAAACTAAAACGCGAGTGGTGTGGTGTGGTGTGGTGTGATGCAAGCAACATTACCACAGATGTAGCTATAAAGATAAACGGTGTGATGGCCAAAAAGCAGCCTCGTTGAGAAAAAAAGATGACTACAGCCACAACAATCTAACTGAATTGGACGCCGTGTTAAAAGACATCAATTTGGCCCTGAAGTGAGATTTGAAAGAAGTGAACATCAAGACTAATTTAGCCGTAATACTAAATTAGGTGATTACTACAATATCAGAAAGAAAATAAGAACAAAGTGTGCATCAAAAATGCTTGATAAAGCGTCGATTGGAAATCCTGGGAGAACTATTGAGTTTGGTTGAGTTTGGTTTGAGGCTGAGCGAAATGTTCGTGCCTTCAGAAAAAAATGATTCACTGACACGTATAAACAAGAATTGACTGGTTGTCCAAGAAGAGGTAAAGGAGAAAGCAGTTTCAGTGTACTTTTTAGGAAGCAAAGAACTGAAGAAATTGCATTGTATGCACCATATGGGAGTATTTGACATGGAAAGTCGACCCATTGACCAAAAGAGGTCAGAAGGGTGATCAAAAGAAGTGTTTGGTGCCAGTCGATTAACTCTGCCATCAGTGTGCATGATTCCGATGAAATTGGTACTGGGAAGAACTGTACCAGATTGGCCATTGATATAACTCACTATCTCGGAGGAACATGATTAACAATGGTTGTCTATAAAACTGGGCGACTGACACTATGGAGACAGTTGGGTGCAGAGACAGCAGCTGTAGTTTTGGAAGAGCTTAAAAAGACAAGTAGAAGACATTATGATGGACAACCACGGTATTTAGCTTAGAAGTCCTCCTAATCATGCTAGAAAAAGTGGAATAATGGCAGATATCTCAGGGCTACATTCGGACCACATTGGGGTGGGATTGTGAAGAGAAACTATCGGACCTCGAAGGCCATGGCATAGATAGATAGATAGATAGATAGATAGATAGAGAGAGAGAGAGAGAGAGAGAATGGAGACATCCGAAATATAGATCGCCGAATAAGAACGAGGATGCGCTCACAACGATTAAAGATGGGGGAAATGTTTGGGTGAAACAATCTGATGTACAACACAAAGTGGACAAGAATAGTGTTCAATCCTCAAACAACGTTACCATTGACGGGGTTCCACCGCATTTTCTAAAAATAAAGTGTGTAATTCGTTCATCTGACAGAGATGAAAGCTCTAAAAATTTAAAAGATGGAAACATACCGACGGGGATGCGAAGATCACAGAAGCAGAAGTGCTGGTCATATGACTACTTCATGTGAAAAGTATCTTCAGGATCTGGTGGCGTATGATTTGAATGAAAGAAAAGAAAGATGATAACTTATAAAGGATGCTACCTGTTTTTCTCAGAGTTATAATGGACACAGAAAAAAGAAAGAAATGTGGGTTACCAAAGAATCACTTGGGGCATACTTTGATCAAGTGTCAAAGAACCATATTGACGGAGGACACGACTGAAGGACAGAGAGGAGAAAATACAGCTACAAAGGAACAAACGTGCGTGAATATATGAAAATCTGCTTTGACTCTTATAAACTTCACCGACATGTACATCGGAAAAGTTAAATACTGTGTTTACATACGTGCCATTGTGTATGTATCACCTTTTTAGTATCCGCCTCGCCCGAATAAATTAGATCGTAGCTAAACAAAATAGTTGACAATCATTCTTTGCCAATTTCATACAAATGACATTAATTATTAGTATTGAGATATACATCCACATTGCAGAAAAAAGATTTATCAGTAAGATTTTCATCAAATTATATGAAGTTAATATTAATAAATAAAATCAAGATAAAAATCACAAAGTTTTGTAAATAAATATTTCGATTTGGGTAACACTTATTTAAACATTTTTGTCTGGATTGTTTGTCCGAATGGTTTGATTTCTTTGTTTAATGGCTTATCAACTTTCGCCGATCACTTAATGCCGAAGCCATTTTTGTAGGACATCAGCGGTACTATTTAACCTGACGAAACAAGGGAGTTCATACCTTTACCAAGGGTATTAGTCCGAAAGTAAATGTGAATGGGCGACTGGAATTCGAACTCACTACGATGACGCAGTTCAGCATATTATCCATTAATGCTACTTTTTGTTTCTGAAAGGGTGCCTGATATATTTACAATTCCTATCGGGTATTTGCCATTTAAGCTCCGTTAACGTGCTCAGTTGCGAAATTCTTCAACAATACAAAAAGCGAATTGAGAAAAATTACCTAATGCTTATCAATGCGTCTTTGAAAATGCCGATTATATTTTTTAGAAATACTTAATACTTTAACTTTTTGATTGATCCAATCATCATAAAACATATTTGCTGATCTTTTCATTTTGTTGATGCTCCGATGTGCATTGTGTTTGATTCGGAGCTGATATGTAAGACTACGTTTCGCTGTTGTTGTTGTTGTTGTTGTTGTTGTTGAAATTTACTAAGCTTTTTGCTTAGATGTGGCACAAGACCATATGAAAGGGGCACACAATGAGACTCGAACGTTGTTGTTGTTGTGTCTGAAATTATCGGTGAAATGAGCGTATTTGCGCGTGCCCAAGTACGCATTTATCCGCATTGATTTCATGGTGGTATAATTTATGTCTCAGGGAAAGAAAAATGAAAAGAGTTATGACAAAAAAGGCGGGGGATTAAGGGTGAGATCCCAAATGAACTTTGCCAAAGACACAAAAAAACAATGGATCAGGATCTTAGGAATCGAAAGGAGTTAGGTAATAAGTATTAAGATGGATCATACATGGCCTGTCTCCACTGAAAGAGATTTACTAAATAGAAAAAAAAGATGGCAAAGAGAAAAGACAGAAGATTAGTGACAATCGAGAAAAAAAATAAACTAATCATTTTCTTTAATCAAAATCCAGAAAGTTTTCAAATCTACGAGATGAAAGGAGTGCTCCTTTTTCTCTTTAATATTTTAGAAAAGATTTTATACCAAACTGAAAACTATTAAAGATATTCAGGCGAAGAAATAGAATTCAGACTGTATATAAAAAAAAAGTACACAGGAAAATAAAGAAGCAAAACGTCGGCTGATATTAAAAGAAAACAATAATGAAATACTTTCACTTAATAAGCATTGTCTGTGCAAGAAAAAAAATTAAATCATTTTGTTTTGAACAAAACTTCTGGCTGGTATTCCTAACGTCAATATTGATTTCCACTTAGCAATTCCATATTCTAATTCTTCTCACATCAGATTGACAATGTTCAAAATCGAATTAATCAATGTTCTGGAAATTTTAGAAGTTTTTTTGTTTTAGTTTTGTTTTTGTTGCTTTTATTATCTTTATTTTTATTTTTATTTTTTTGTATTTTTTCCTGAATCATTTTACATTGCCAACTATCTAATTGAGACCGAATTTTAAGTCTCCCTCTTCTTCTACGACAAATGAGCTAAGACTAATTCGTTTGAATGATTTGATAAATCAGAACGCGTATCAGAAATCTACTTACTTAAAAAGAAATCAATCTATCAGCAAAACTTCAATCTCTATTTTCAAAGAACATGATAGAAAACGTTTGATTTTTCCAGAACAATACAAAGATAGCATCCAGAATTTATATACGAATATGATTCTATTTCTACTTAATCTTATCATAAAATAATGTACTTCCGATATATTTCAGTTTAGATATAAAGAGTAATATCAATGTCATTAATATTGATTCTGTTTTTTGGCTCAAAACGACGATTTTAATTTTGTACTAAGTTTTTTAAAGTAGATTTAATAAAATTTACATTATCTTTTCGAAAACGTAAACACGTAATAAAACTTTGTAAAGATTTTTTGATTCTGTATTAGGACTTTTTGGTATGTTTTTTTCAATATGAACAAATTCTTACTGGTAATAAAAAATGAAATCTCAAAACAACATTAATCTAAGAATTCATTTTTTTATTTTATTGCGGACTTTTTGTCCTCATCTTGGTATTTTTGGTGTTGTTTCTTCTTTCACTATGTTTTGGCCAAATTTCACCTCTGGCCTTCTTCAGATGATTATCCGCGACCTCGGATAGGAATGCTGAGTCTTGTAACCGTATCCCTAGTAATTCTCAGATTAAGAAGCCTCATCTCTAAATGATTCCAACATTAATCTAATGACAATTTAATTCTTTTTCCAGATTTCCAAATCTGTCAAAGTATTGACTAGTGTTTTCTAACATTGGGGGGGGGTGTTTTCGTTTTTGCTTGTTGCTTTTGTTTTGATTTTGGGGTTTTTTTTCTTCTTTTTTTCTTTTATTCCAACTCATTTGATCAGTTAAATTTCAACAACGAGAAAGCAGCACAAATTGGAAATTAAGGATAGGAAATGAGATTCGAACTTATGAACTTTTTGCTTCGAGAAAGCCTAATTGATTTAACTATTAATTCTATTACAGGTTTTTAGCCCCCACCCATTTAAACTCATTTTCTTTTCATTTCTCGATTTCTCTATTACATTTCTCGATTTCTCTATTTCTCGATTTCTTTTCATTTCTCGATTTCTCTATTACATTTCTCGATTTCTCTATTTCTCGATTTCTTTTCATTTCTCGATTTCTCTATTACAGCCCCCACCCATTTAAACTCATTTTCTTTTCATTTCTCGATTTCTCTATTACATTTCTCGATTTCTCTATTTCTCGATTTCTTTTCATTTCTCGATTTCTCTATTACATTTCTCGATTTCTCTATTTCTCGATTTCTTTTCATTTCTCGATTTCTCTATTACAGCCCCCACCCATTTAAATTCATTTTCTTTTCATTTCTCGATTTCTCTATTACATTTCTCGATTTCTCTATTTCTCGATTTCTTTTCATTTCTCGATTTCTCTATTACAGCCCCCACCCATTTAAACTCATTTTCTTTTCATTTCTCGATTTCTCTATTACATTTCTCGATTTCTCGATTTCTCGATTTCTTTTCATTTCTCGATTTCTCTATTACAGCCCCCACCCATTTAAACTCATTTTCTTTTCATTTCTCGATTTCTCACCATTTTTGACTTTTTCTCACAGATAGTATACGAGATGTGAATTTAATAAGTAACGAAAATTAAGCTGCATTTATTAAGATAAATATCTCCGCTTTAAAATTGACCTTGTGTCACACCCTGCCCGTGAATTAGGGTTTAGGTGAATCCATACAAAGCCAAATCAAATCGTCTATTTTACTGTCAACACTTATTCTACTTGATACGATAAGATGTGCTGTCATATATCTTTGCCTTTCATCTCATCAAATTTCTCACCTTTAAGTTAGGAGTCAGGTAGGATAGATGGTACTGAATTTACAAAATTCTCTGTATCACCAAAAATCGCTCAAAAAGAATCGAGATGATTTCATATTTTTCAAATTGGCACTGACTCGTCTTGATTCTAGATATCATCACTTAACTACAGAAGTTACTCAGCTGTGCATAAAAAGATTTAAAGTTTTTTTTTTTTGTTGTTGTTTAAATCTTTTGATGACACTTTTTAAGTGTCATTTTTCTTCTTCCTTTTTAAATGGAACATTATATAATAATGATTGGCCATGTCTCATCTAAAAACAAATAAATGCTGATACTATCAAGGTATTGTTTGAATACTTATGGTATTTGAGTTTTAACAACGTTTTTTGTTTTTGTTTTGTTCTTTAAAATTCAAAAATTTACTTAAGCAAATTTAATATATTCTTGTTGGTAAGATTTTTAAAATCGGAACTTCTGATGTTTGTTTCCCTATTTAGTGCTCAGAAGGGTGACTATTAAGTAACTACAGGTACTGTAAGCAAAACTTGGCACCTCGGGTGGGGTAATGGTCATTAAGCCAGACTAACAAACCTTCACAAATGAGTTTGAGTCTCATTGGGTGCCCCATTTATATAGCCTTGTGCCACATCTAAACAAAAAAGATTTTTAAATTTGTACTGTAAGCAAAACTTGGTAAATAACAAGTAATTCTTTAAAAAATTATTAGAAATTTATCTGTCGTAGAGAACACGAGCCAAAAATCTTGAATCGCAGCATCGAATAAAACGTAAAGTTGTCAATGTACGTTGACGTCATTTATCCTGATTTATGAAAAAAGTGCAATAGATTATGACATGGTCACCCGGATTAAGTTGCAAGGGGAAAAAAAGCCTTCAATGCTCAAAATATTACAGGTGCGTGCACCTCCGAGAATCGTGAAATTAACTGAAACCCGAAACGAGCTTTTGTTAGTTGCTCTAATCAGATGAAGTTACGTCATAATGAGAAAAAGGGTGACGCTGATAAAATCATCCTAAGTTCAAAGACAATGACATTGATACTGATTTTGTCGATCTTGTCTTTTGAGGATAATCGGATATTATATTGCTTTAATCAGAACATTTTAACAATGCGCGAATAATTTTTAAAAAATTAGATAAAAATTATTAGAAAATGTAAGGATAATTATAATTCAAATGAATCTTGTTACAAAATATTCTAAAAATTAGAATGTGACAATTTGACATGGGCATATAAGCATCATCTAATTTAACCCACTGATATTTTGGCATTAGAAAAAAAAAGTTTAGAGTGGCCATCTTTTTTTTACGTATGTAAAGTCTACAAAATAAAATAAAAACTAAAAAATTAATAAAGAAATATACTACGTGTACTTTGAAATTTCAATAGTTTCAACCTCTATCATGTTTGGTTTTCTTCGTAGCAGGGAAAAGTCACAGTGGAAAAGTTACAGAAAAAGATCATAACTTTGGCTAGGAAAAAATCACAATTCATTTATGGTGGCTGGTTAGGGTTATGTTTTGTAAAAAGATGCTTTTGATTCAAGTGAGACGTAAGGGATTTATCGAGTAAATACATTTCGTTTAAGACTCGTTTTTTAATGATTTTTTTCTGTGATTTTTTATTTGTTTTTTTTTTTTTTCTCTTGGATTAATTTTCTTTGTCATAAGATAAAAACCAAACTGATTTTATTGTTTAGGGATATATCTTTAAAGACGGTAAAACTTTTCTCAACTAAATGACATTTTGAATTTTCAAAAGTGGGATTAATTCAAAAAGATTTAATTCTTTTTTTTTTAAGCCTATTGATAACGTGGCTTTTGATTTTTTTTCAAATCAAAGTTAATCAGGCGTTCAAGATTTTGATCGAAAAGTTTTTAACTGAAAATACCCAAACAGTTATTGGTGCTGATCACTTGATTCTGATTCACAAAATAAAGTAAATTTCGAAAATAGAATTAATGTTTTTAAGAACCTTTCATTTTTATTTAAATCGATCGAAGTTTTTGACCACTCAATATTTTAAAAAGCGTTTAGTACAATTTGGTTTACCTGATTTTACCAAAGCGTTTAGGTGTCAAATTTATCTTATTGACGGATTATTGGCTGTTAAGAAAATTTCATTTATTAATTTGTACGAATAGTTTTAATGAAAAAATTGCCATGTTTTGTTTCTATTTTTGTTTTTTGGTTTTGTTTTAATGTTTATTTTGTTTGGTTTTTTTGTTTCGTATTTTTTATTTATTTTGTGTTGTTTTATTTTTGTTTTTGTTTTTGTTTTTTGTTTTTTGTTTTTTGTTTTTGTGGGGTTCAGTTCTTTAGCCTAAATTTTGACCTTGATATTCAATATTTTAATTTGCATTTGATGTTATTGTTGATTCTTTGGTTCAATTTTCTTTCCTTCTTAATTGATGCTCCCCTTGTTGTGTTCATCTCTATGGTTGACCTACTTAAAAGATCGCTGGAGCTTAGCATTAAAAAAGAATACAAGTTCTGGTTGAAGAGTGACATCAGGTTTAAGACTTTTAAAATCGTCACTGAATTATCGCATAGACCACAGAATAAACGGATAGATTAGGAGCTTCGAATTAGAATCGATCTGGAAGTCGTGAGTTCAGTTCCTGAGTTCAGGTTTAATGTAAAGAGAAGCAACATGGTGAAACAATTAAGAACGAGAATAAGCTGATATAAGAATTTTTAAGGAATGAGAACTCTCTACCCTCGTGGATGAGATTAAGGGTTTGGTTACGTGAATGTTATCGACTACGACAAAAAAAAAACCTGAAGAAGATCAGTGGTATCAATATGAAGATATTATACAAATAGCGACCAAAATTCCTAAAAGTGTCAAAAATGTAAATCCTAACAACTCCACATCACAAACATTTACAGAAATACTTTCAAAGATTTCTATAAAAGTTCCATTTCCAAAAATAAATCCCTTTATTAATTCAGAAAACACGATTAAAAGTTAATCATTTAGTTAATTTTAAGTATTTTGAAAATCGGGGTTATTTTTGTCAAAAAATTTTACGAGTGTAGATATTTACATGATCGTTTTAAAAATTGTAAACCATATTTTTTTTATTTTTTTTTTAATACAAATATATTCGATTCTGCTGGTTGAAAAAATAGAATTTCTTTTGATTGAAAAGATTTTGCTGAACAGTGAGGTGCGCTTAATCTAACGGTTATTGTCATAAGATATAGAATCGGTAACCAAAGTTTAAATCATAAATGTTGCCAAATGCGTTTCACTTCGCTGTAATGTCCTTCGAAAAAGTACGAACCCATCTGTTCTTTCTCTCCTTCCACCCCGCTAGAGGTAAATAGTAGGGTAGGTTGAACTTGCTATAGTAACCAGTCTTAGAGATGGAACACTCTGAATTAAAAACTCCGCTTAAAATTGACCTTGTGTTGTATCCTGCTCTTTGTTGAGGGGTTGGGTAAATACAAATTTCCAGTGTTTTCGTAATATCTATTTTTTTATTAAAAGTCCATGTATAACCCTATTTTTTGTGTTACGTTATATAACGATTTCCTTTGTGCTGACTTTGTATTTAAATGAGTAATACTTTAACTGGTATGCATTGGAGAGAATTTAATTGATTGAGTTAAAAATGGAGATAAAAAGAGAATAGTCTTAAGAAATGCTTTGAGCAATAATTATTTTCCTTTGTTGATTTTGCACAAATCCTGGAAGCAGGTCCTGAAAAAAGAACTACTGTACAGCCACTGACTTCCGGTCTCACAAATTATCCAAGAAAGACGAACAAAACATATTTGGCACTGTTGATGAAATAAGGATGAACTCATAAGCAAAATTCTTCAATGAATACTTACACATGAACACGCTAGTGTTGATCGACCGGTAAAGACACCTCCATCAGCTCTGTACGGACACGGAATGCCGTCTGTAGGACTTGCCAGGCGCGATGACCAACAGAGATCGATTTCAAGGAATGGTCAAGAGAATACATACTGTCGTCACGCCGTGATGATGATGATGATGATGATGATGATGATGATGATGATGATGATGACACAGACCCCAAATTGCTTGCAGTGCCCATTTAGTTACTGAACAAATTCATCGCTTCTTTTCTGATCTGCTGGGAATTGGTGCTTTATTAGCCTTTGTTGAATGCAAAAAGTGAAAACTACATAGGAAGCTTCTTAGTAAAACTTATCAAAATAAGAAAATAGCTGGTTAAAGCAATCAATACTTGTTGAATAGGCAATCTTATAAGCAACCTCTTTAGAGTGGCATAAGAAATTGAAATTTACATCACCTATTTATAAAACTAACCAAATACCCATTCTACAGACAGAAAAAATCAAATTTAGAAAAAAAAGTTTAATATATACATCAAAATAATACTCCCTTTACCTTAAGTGATGAAAATAGTTGTAAATTACTTAATTTCCTTTTTTACGCAAAAACGAAATTGAATCAATATTGAAATAAATACAGACACAGTGAATGTCCAAAAACTGAATTATCCGCTTTTTATGGTAAATAAAAAACAAGATATGATTAACTTTCACTGTCATCTACGATATGATTGGCCATTTGCTTCCATTTTTCTTTTCTTTTCTTTTTTTTTTCTTTTCTTTTTTCTTTTTTTTTTCTTTTCTTTTCTTTTGTCTTTTCTTTTTTTTTCTTTGTAACATTACTACAAAATTTATGTTATAACAGACGATATTTACTAACGAATTAAATCATCACAATATTAACAAAAAGAAACTAAACTCTCAAAACATCTTGTTATAAATAGATTTCAGCTTGTCAACTTTTTATCAAGAAAGAATTTTAAAAAGATGAACTTAATCAAAATTTAATTTATACTAATTTATTTATTCATTTAATTTCTGAAGTATGACTATTTCTTACGAATGAAGTAAAAAAAAAATGGCACTTATTTAAAAATATTGTTTATATATGACGATTAAAAATAAATAACTCAAAGCAATCATTTATTAAAACTTTCTTTTTAATATCTGTTTGAAAATTACGTACCATCATTACCTTGATAAATGTCATTTGTAAGTAAGGTTAATAAATAATATTGAAGTATTATTACGTATTAAAAGTGTTCTGTTCAAGATGATAAATGATGGATACAGACGCGCACATATAAGGCAAATTCATAATTGAAGATACCCGTCACATAACACAAAATACTAAAATCTTTTGCCCATAAGCAAAATTATTTTAACTAAATCAATCAATTTATTCAAATTAAGAGGAGACTAAATATCACAAAACCTGATTTATGAAAATACTAGAAGCTATAAATTGAATTTTCATGAATTTTCTTGATAGGAGATTCATTAAAATAGAAAGAAAAAATGGTCGTTATATAAAAGCTTTCGAGAGACATTACAAATAAAAATTAGACTGAAAAATAACTAAATGAAATTGGTTTTTCTGTTGATCAGCTTTGTAAAAGAGCAATAGTTACGACCCTAACAATAATTTTGTCAGATTATAAAAGGGATAATGTGTTATAATAGCAATAATAATAATGCTACCATTAATATTAGTACTTGCAAAAGTAATTACTGTAATCAAAATGATTATAACGTCAATTATATCTTTATTTTTACTGCTATAAGTACTGTTTTAGTTGTAATTAGATTTGGTGATAATGACACATGTATGAGAGAAATGATACAATGAATAGGAATGGTAATTACAAATAAAAGTTCACATTTCAATGATAAAGATTTCAGTAATACATGATTCAGAATACGCAATGTTCAAATGGCCAGGCGTTTAAAAACTCTTTAATAATTTTTCATCTATTTTTAACAAACCAAAATTCTATAATACATTTTTATAAAGGCTTACATACTCTTCAGAAAATTTGGCAATTTTTTCCGTTAATATTTTAAAAAAAGAAAAATATAAATCTCTTACAGAGAAAATTATGAAAGTCAAATTCATAAACGAGAATATAGAAATATTAATCCTAATAATTCTTTTAAACTGCTTGAAAAACTGAATAAGAATCAGATAAAATACGTCCCAAGTTGTTAAAATATTTGGTAAAGTGTGAAAGCTTTGTCATTCGTCATTGCCATCGCCAGTTTATTTAATCCGGATATGAATAAAAGAAAATGTCTACCTAAAATATGAAATAATGCGTTTATTATTCTCGTACATAAAGAAAATTTAATCGATCAACCAAAATATAATAAAACCTGTATCACTTGTATATTCTGAAAACTGTTTTAAGTCTTTTGAAAAATACATATTCTTGACAATGTAATTTATAAAATAAAAGCAGTTTGGATTCTTAAGGGCAAAATCTTATCAACTTTACTTTTAAGAAATCCAACGAATATCTGTCAAAAGGAAATTGTGAACAGTTTGTACTTTTATTTTACTAAACCTTTCTAAAATGTGCTATAAAACCTGGAACAATTAGATTGGGTAAAAAAAATTGTTAGATATTTAATAGAAAGCAGATCAATGAATGTTAAATTTGGAAATATACAATTATAAAAATACAGAGGTTTCGGTTCGGTTTCGGTTTCTTTGTTTAATGGCATATCAACCTAAACATACAGATATTTTATCTCAAGTCTCAATGGTGGGATGTATCTTGTTTCTACTTTTTACAAATAATCTTCTGGATCACTTGACTAATTTCTTTACAAAATGTTTGCTCACAATGTTAAGATGATTGTAAATTTTCACAAAGCATTCAAAAAATATTTTATATCTTTTGTCAAAATATAATTGGCAGTAAGAATTTTAACGTTAAAAAGTGTAAAATATAAAAAAGACAAATTCTAAAAATTTCTTTGGGTTAATTTAGATTTAATAAATATTTACTGTTATGTTTATTTGGAAATTTAATTTTCGACACGACGTATATTCTTCTATTAGGAAAACAAAATCCACTATGGTATAATTACTGTCTCAATTTGCTACCAAGAAACTCATATCCTGTGAACTGCTTTTAAATTCTATGTAATGTAGCCCCTTGAATATTGTTGTCAAAAAAGTGCTCAATGGAAACTAAAAGATTATCTTAAATATGGAAGGTTTTTTTTACAAGAATTGGGGATATAAATGGTTTAATTTATAAGTGATTGAGACATTTGTGTCTCACAACACGTCTTGAAATGTAGAATATGTGGTGACCAAACTGAATCTTAAAATTTTAAGCAGTTATAACAATTATAGCAAAAACTTTTAATAAAATAAATACTGTAATCATTCAGCTCAAAAAATCTACTGGTTTCTTTAGGGATAGAGCTATTCACTATTAGAATGAATTGGCTGAATATGGAAAAATAAAAAAGTGTTTAACATTATCAATAGATTTCCTAAAAATATAATAAAGAGAGGCTTACCCGTTCAGTATTGGGAACTCTCTGGTGAAAGTATCAAAAGGATTTAAATTTAACTAGCTAAATGGTACACTCAAGTGGATATGAAAATAAAACTCAGATCACCCGTGCTAAAAAATCTATGCAATCACGATAAAAATGTGCATTTTAGGAGGTGATTTTTTTTAATATTATGTATTTCAAGAAAAGATTTTTAAAGAATTTGTATTTTTTATGCTTACGTTAAATTTTAAAATTTTATATAGAAAATTCAATGTATAGAAATATTCATTATAAATAAATTTCCGTATGAGGTTTGTCATTAAAAATAAAACTATTTTTCAACGATACTAATCCTTTTTTGCTGGTTAGATCACAACTATTTTAAATCCAATTTCCTGTATTTGGAAGCCTTAAATTATGGAATTATTTTGTCTCTTATTGATTTCATTTATTCTCGCAAGATCCATAAAAATTTAATGTTGCATGGTTTTCTTTGTGTTCGGAAATTTCTTGGATTTTATACGTTTTCAAGCGAAAAGGATTATGAGACTTGCATAAATCAAACCCACTCATGGCTACTCAAAGTTTTATTTAAATAAGATTTTTAATGGGCTCATACGTATTGAAATAAAAAAACTCTTGACAAATTTGGAGAGCAGGACCTTGTTAACTAATATAGAAGCAGATCCATTAAAAAAGGTATGAAACTTCTTCACTCACTCTTGAATAGTCGTGATAGAGTGTACTCACCGCTTCACCAGTAGATTTAGGTATTTAAAATCACACTCTAAACCAAGACATTTTTCTCTTTTTGTATTGCTTATAAATTTGCACGTAAACATTTGGATAAATTATTAAAATATTTCTCTTTCTCTTATATCATTCTTTTGATTGATTAATTGCAAACATTGAGTCACAACTTCTAATTGAGTTTTTTTTTTTTTTTGTGCCTCAAATAAAATTTCATAACAATTCATAACATTGATTACAGTTCATTTAATAATGATATTTTCGAACTAATTTGAAAAGTTCTCCCCAGTAGAAAGGGCAATAATCTAACCTATGTCTTTCGAAAAAGGTTTCTCATATGAACGATTCATTAAATGATAATCTAGCATATATCAAGAATCAATAGATAATGCATATTTACTAAAACGACTTTTGAACAAATATTTAGATTCACTTTAAATATCTTATGAGTATCGAAAATAAAATGAGCTAACAGTGATGTAATGAATATTTTGTATAATGTTTGTAAAACTTTTAGTAATCCTTCGATTTTTATGATAAATTAACGATCCCCCAACAATGTTTCTTTTACTAAGTGATTTTGTTGTGCAACTAATGAGAACAATATGAGATGATGAGATTAGAAAAATGTTTGTTTACTTGTAAAAAAATGTTTATTCAGGTTTTCATTATTCTATCACTGAGAGTTGACACTTTAAGATGACACTTAATAATCCCCTTAGCATATAACTCGCTTATTCCATCGAATTTTCCATTAGTCGAAGCACCTTTGAATCTTCTCCTTTGATATGCTATGAAGCTGCACCGATCAGATCTCTTATTCTTCAGATGAATTTTCAGTTTAAGAAAATTTCGCACGAGACTTGGTTTGGCGAGGGCTCAGCATTTACACAATCCCGTGTTTCATAAAAAATCGTTTTCAAATATGGTGACTCATTTTACTATTTTTTTTTTCAAATTGGCATTGGTTGTTATCTAGACGTCTAGTCAATTATTACTATATTGTCTAGACGTCTAGACATCATCACTTTATTGTGTAAGCTTAGCAGCTTTGTACGCATCTTTATTTAGATGATAAAAAATTACAAAAATAATACATACGAGAAAACCTTTTGAAAATTTAGTTTACAAAATTGATAAAAATTTCATTAAATTCTTTCTCTTGGATCTTAAAAATCCTTAACGCATAAAACATTTAGTTATTTCAATATGAACTTTAATGAGACTATAATATAAAGTATTATTTTCTTTGTACTATCGAATCTAAAAAACAAAAATATCTTCTAGATTTTTGTAAACTGATGACAATTATTGTAATCATCATTATCATCATCATCATCATCATCATGTCGTACCGCTAGCACGGATATCACTGACCCTCTCTTGCCATTTTTCCCTATCGTTCATCGCTTCTGGCAGGTCTTCAGGGCTACATCCCTTATCCTCACAGAGTTGCTGTATGTATGTTCTAACTAGTCGTCCTGCTTTAGCTCGGCCATATGTGGGGGTCCATAAGAGTACATCACTTATGAGCACGTCCTTGCTTCTCCAACAGTGTCCTGCGTGTATGGTTAGTCTAACTTGGATAGTTTTCGTGATGTGAGACAGGTGGCCGTATAGTTGGTGCTTTGTGGAGTGTTGCCGCCTGGACTTATTCAATATTGCTCGCAACATTCTTGTGTAATTGCCGTCTAGTTTCTTCTCCAGCCGTTTTGTTAGCGTCCAAGTGGTGCATCCATACAGCATTATCAACACGACCGCTGCCTGGAAGAAACTGCGTTTCATTTTATCGGTCAGGTCTGATTTCCATATGATCGATAGATTATCGATAGCTGTCCATGCCTTCGTTAGCCGCGTGTCGATGTCTTTTTCGATTGATGAGACACTGCTTCCTAGGTAGGTGAATTTGTCTACCAGTTTCAGAGAGGTTCCGTCTAGTGTGGAAATGTCGCCTGCTTGATTGAAGGGGCGCCTTCAAGGATTCTACGGATGGTCAATATTTGTGAGGTCGTGGATCTATTTCTTCGGAAGCCATTTTGGTTTTTCCTAAGGATGTTGTCGATTTTGGGTTCTATGCGGTTTCGTAGTAGGGCATTGTAAATTTTGGCTGCTATGGATGTAAGTGTTATACCTCGGTAGTTCTTGGCTAATCCGAGGTCAACCTTTTTAGGGGAGGGGAGGATGCATCCCTTCATCCATCTGTCGATCGGATTTTGATTATAGACTGCATTGCAGTGTCGGAGCAGTATGTCGTCGAATTGTCTGGTCTTCCATCCTTCTTGGGGAATCTCGTCAAGCCCTGCAGCTTTCCTATTTTTAATTTTTTTAAGAACAGAGTCGAGTTCTTCTTGCGTGAACGGTTCTAGTTTAATGTCCAATTGTTTACTAATAATTCTGGTGATTGGTTCATGCGTAACTTTCGGTGGGTTTTCTAGTAGGTTTTCGAAATGTTTTTTCCACAGTTTTATTCTTTCTTGTTGGTTTGCAGCTTTCAATTTTGCTTTGGTTGTGCTCTTCCTTTTGCTCACTTCATTTATTGTTTGCCAGGCTATCCTAGATTGCCTATCTTCCACCGAGTCTCTAATCTTATCTATCTGATTTTGTATGTATTCCGTCTGTTCTTTTAGATATATGCCTGTTAATTGATATTGTGCCTTTTTTAGTTTTATGGCATTTGTGTTTGTTGGATTCTTCCTATAGCTTTTGGGGGCAGTTTTCACATGTGCACGTTTTTCTCTCACCGCTAACGTTTCCCATGGGACTCTATATTTAGTTCTAGGTTTTGTTGGAATTCACTTCGCTGCTGCCTCTAGGTGCGCGTTGACGAAATTATCATATTCGTCATTTGGGGTACCTTTAAAATGCAATAAATAAAAAGAATCCGTTCCCTTTTATCGAATTACCATTAATTATGAATAGATATATTGTTATCAGTATTTGTATTCGTCAAGTGAAAAGAAAAATAGATGAAATTGCACCATTATGGAACAAATCAAGTTTTATTGGATGGTTCGACATACTGAATGCTCAGGTCACTCAAATTTGACAGTTGTCTCGGAAAACACCAAAATCTCCACAAACTCGTTTTGGCTGATCGTAAATTGAAGTTGAATGAGATATTAGATGTGTTGAGGATTTCAGAAGACAGTGTATTCACCATTTTGCATGAACATTTGTCAATAAAAAAGCTGTGGTCAAAGTGAGTGATGCGTTAGCTCGATCAAAAACAACAACGCGTCGACGATTCAGAGCGTTGTTTGTAACTGTTTCAATGCAGCAAAAAGGGGTTTTTGCATAAATATGTGAAAATGGATGAAACGTGAGTCCACTACTTTCCTCCGGAGTCAAATTGGACGTCAGCTGAGTAGACAGCAGCAGGTGAAAGCCGTCCAAAGAGACCAAGACGCAAACATCAGCACGTAAGGTTTTGGCCTCCGTATTTTGGGATGCACAAGGTATTTTGTACATCGATTACCTTGAGAAAAGAAAGACCATCAATAGCGAATATTATATAGCATTAATCGTGCGTTTGAAGGAAGAAATCACCAAAAAACGGCCACAAATGAAGAAGAAAAAGTGCTCTTTCGCCAACGCAACGATGGCAAAACTACATGAATTGTACTTCTAATTGCTTCTGCACCCATCCTATTCTCCAGATCTGGTCCCCAGCGTCCACTGTCTGTTTGCAGACCTCAAAAGAATGCTCCAGGGAAAGCAGTTTAGCTTTTGTGAAAAAGTGATATCGGAAACTGAGGCGTATTTTGAGGCCAAAGACAAATCTTTCAACAAAAAAGACAAAAGAGAAACGTTGAAAATCAGTGCATCACCTAAGAAAGAGACTATGTTGATAAATAAAGTCGAATTTTACCTAGAAATTGTTTTATTAGTTAGGTCTGGAACTTATTGAGTAATGTGTTATCAAAGCAAACATTTGTTTTCTGAGTGATAAATAAATCCACTAGAATCGACAGCAAAAAACAGTGATATTTTGAAGAATATAGAATAACATATTTCTATTAATTTTCGGAAGACAAGATCTTAATCTCTCTAACATTCAGACCTTGTTAACAATAACATTTAGATTTTAGCATCCTCTGTTGTTTGGCACATTTCACGCATACAACTCTTTTCATAAAGTATTTGGCGGTTCAGTGTGATTAATGAGAAAAAGTATCCTATATGTTTTATCATTCTAAAATTGGAATGGTTAGACATGCGAGGAAGTGATTTATTCCCGTCTCTTTGTAGCCAGATAAAGGTAAATCATATGACAATCTTGGGTTATATCGACAAGACAAGCAAAGCCATTGTACCAGGTTATTTAAAGCAGACTTTCTGGATCCAGAATATGATATTCACTTTATTGACATAGAATTTCACACTTATCATTCATTGATTGGTTACACATTGAGATCAAACCTGCCTCTTCATTATCGTCTGTCAATGTTAATGACAAACAAAAGAAAACAAGGAATATTTGAAGGGATAGATTAATTGACTTAACAAATGATTATTTGATGATCCATCTCAGGCTTTTGAATGGTTACATTAGTCGCAATAGATAAACCTCGAAAAAATATTTTGTTTCGAACAGCGTTTGTTTTTTTATTTCACCATGTTTTTATTCATAAGTCTGCTGATACGATTTAAAAAGAATATTGTGAATAAAATCGTCAAATATTTCTACAATCTTCTTCATCAATTACTCACTAAACACCACTGATAAATCAATTCACTTTCACCAAATTATTTAACTTTTTGAAAGAGTGTTTTTAATATCCGATACAGATAATCAGTTTGTGTAACTGAAACTTCTACACAACTTTAAGATTTCGTTTGTTTTATTTTTTACTTTTTGTTTTTGTTTAGTTTGTTTTTATTTGGGAGGTTGTTTGTTTCCTTTTAGTTTGTTTTTGTCCGTATATTTCAGTGTCTTTTAATTTTCATTTTTGTATTAATATAAATATTAGAATGAATAATTCTAGTGATTTATTCCGTAATGTTTTATTTTCTATTTTTCTTTATTTTACTAACAGAGATGCAGATAAGAATTGATCACTTTATAATCTGGTCATTTCGAACAAAAGACAGCCTCATACAAGCATTTTGCTTCACCGTTTTTTATTGCCATAACTATCACCAACCTACAAATGGAAAAACTACCATACATTTACAAGGGTAGCGTTTATTGTAGGAGACCAATCAATTCTTGGAACATCTTATTCATTACAGATAACAAGAAGAAGACAACTGGAAAGTAGTTTCATGCATTTGATAAAATCATAAATGTCATAGAGTTCAAATTCTGGACGAAGACGTTTCACTTGGCATTTTTTGAGTCAGACAAATAAGCGTCTGTAGTAGAGGGGATATGAGGGGTGAGTCTTTGGCATGTAGTGCAGATGGTTTCAAAATTTTAGAACGGTTGTCCCATGGGTGGAAACCATTAGTGACACTCAATGTAATTGCAAGAAGCGATGACCAGCAAAAAAGACAAAAGGGATGCGACTAGCAAGCAAGAACACATGATGGCAGCGAGAAGCGATGACAAGCGAAGAAGACATTAAAGCAACAGTGAGGAGAGAACACAACAGGGCAGTTAGAAGCGACGAACAGTCAAGAAAATGACAGCCAAGAAAATAAACAGTCAAAAAAGGAACAGCAAGAAGCGATGACCAGCGAAAAAGACACGAAAGCAATGAAAAGTGATGATATGCCAAGAAGACATACATGCAGCGAGAAACGATTACCAGACATGCGGGAAGCGGGAAGTGACGATCAGACGAGAAGATAGGAAGGCGGTGCGAAGTTACTACCATCAACCACTAGCGAAAAAGACATCAAGGCAGTGAGAAACGACGACCAGTGAAGAAAACACGAGAGCAGTGAGAAGTGATAACTTGCCAAGAAGACATGAGGGCAGTGGGAAGCAATTACAAGGAGGCAGCGGAAAGTGACGATCACACAAGAAAACATAAGGGCAGTGAAGAACTGAAGAAATGAGAACTGTGAAAAGCGACGACAAGCCGAGAAGAAATAAGGACGGTCAGAAGTGATGAGCAGCCGAGAAGACATGAGGGCGGCAAGAAGCGATGATCAACCGAGAAGATATGAGGGCAGCGAGAATTGACGACCTTGCAAGAAGACAAGAGAGCAGCTAGAATCGGTAACCAGCCAAGAAAACATGTGGCCTGTGAGAAGCGACGACCAACTGAGAAGACATGAGGGCAAATAGAATCGACGACAATCCAAGAAGAGATAAGGGCAGTGAGAAGCAATGACCAACTGAGAAGACATGAGAGTGGTAAGAAGCGATGACCAGACTAGAAGACATGAGGGCAGCGAGAAGCGAGGACCAGACTAGAAGAGATGTGGGTAGTAAGAATCGATGACCAACAGACAAGACATGACGGCAGTCAGATACAAAATCCAAAAAAGAATAGATGAAGTTAGCAAGAAGCGATGAACAGGAAAGAAGAAATAAGAGCGGCTGAAAGTGACGAACAGCCAAGCAGACATGAGGACAGTGAAAAGCAATGATTAGCCGCAACACATGAGGAAAAAGGAAAAGAAATGAGGGCTGTGAGAAGCAACGACCTAAAGAGAACACATGATTGTAGTGAGAAGCAATGAACAGCCAAGAAGACATAAGTGCAGTGAGAAGCAATAACCAAAGAGAAGACCTAAGGGCAGTGAGAAGCGATAACTAAAGAGAAGACATAAGGGCAGTGAAAAGCGATAACCGAAGAGAAGACATAAGGGCAGTGAAAACCGATAACCAAACAGAAGACATAAGGGCAGTGAGAAGCGATGAGCAAAGAGAAGACATAAGGGCAGTGAAAAGCGATAACCAGAGAGAAGACATAAGGGCAGTGAAAAGCGATAACCAAAGAGAAGACATAAGGGCAGTGAGAAGCGAGAACCTAAGAGAAGACATAAGGGCAGTGAGAAGCGATGAGCAAAGAGAAGACATAAGGGCAGTGAAAAGCGATAAGCAAAGAGAAGACATGAGAGCAGTGAGAAGCGATAACCAAAGAGAAGACATAAGGGCAGTGAAAAGCGATAACCAAAGAGAAGACATGAGGGCAGTGAGAAGCGATAACCAAAGAGAAGACATAAGGGCAGTGAGAAGCGATGAGCAAAGAGAAGACATAAGGGCAGTGAAAAGCGATAACCAAAGAGAAGACATAAGAGCAGTGAGAAGCGATAACCAAAGAGAAGACATGAGGGCAGTGAAAAGCGATATCGAAAGAAAAGACATAAGGGCAGTGAAAAGCGATGAGCAAAGAGAAAACATAAGGGCAGTGAAAAGCGATAAGCAAAGGGAAGACATAAGGGCAGTGAAAAGCGATAACCAAAGAGAAGACAGAAGGGCAGTGAAAACCGATAACCAAAGAGAAGACATAAGAGCAGTGAGAAACGATAACCAAAGAGAAGACATAAGGGCAGTGAAAAGCGATAACCAAAGAAAAGACATAAGGGCAGTGAAAAGCGCTAACCAAACAGAAGATATAAGGGCAGTGAAAAGCGATAAGCAAAGAGAAGACATAAGGGCAGTGAAAAGCGATAACCAAAGAGAAGACATAAGGGCAGTGAAAAGCGATAACCAAAGAGAAGACATAAGGGCAGTGAAAACCGATAACCAAACAGAAGACATAAGGGCAGTGAGAAGCGATGAGCAAAGAGAAGACATAAGGGCAGTGAAAAGCGATAACCAAAGAGAAGACATAAGGGCAGTGAAAAGCGATAACCAAAGAGAAGACATAAGGGCAGTGAGAAGCGAGAACCTAAGAGAAGACATAAGGGCAGTGAGAAGCGATGAGCAAAGAGAAGACATAAGGGCAGTGAAAAGCGATAAGCAAAGAGAAGACATGAGAGCAGTGAGAAGCGATAACCAAAGAGAAGACATAAGGGCAGTGAAAAGCGATAACCAAAGAGAAGACATGAGGGCAGTGAGAAGCGATAACCAAAGAGAAGACATAAGGGCAGTGAGAAGCGATGAGCAAAGAGAAGACATAAGGGCAGTGAAAACCGATAACCAAAGAGAAGACATAAGAGCAGTGAGAAGCGATAACCAAAGAGAAGACATGAGGGCAGTGAAAAGCGATATCGAAAGAAAAGACATAAGGGCAGTGAAAAGCGATGAGCAAAGAGAAAACATAAGGGCAGTGAAAAGCGATAAGCAAAGGGAAGACATAAGGGCAGTGAAAAGCGATAACCAAAGAGAAGACAGAAGGGCAGTGAAAACCGATAACCAAAGAGAAGACATAAGAGCAGTGAGAAACGATAACCAAAGAGAAGACATAAGGGCAGTGAAAAGCGATAACCAAAGAAAAGACATAAGGGCAGTGAAAAGCGCTAACCAAACAGAAGATATAAGGGCAGTGAAAAGCGATAAGCAAAGAGAAGACATAAGGGCAGTGAAAAGCGATAACCAAAGAGAAGACATAAGGGCAGTGAAAAGCGATAACCAAAGAGAAGACATAAGGGCAGTGAAAAGCGATAACCAAAGAGAAGACATAAGGGCAGTGAAAAGCGATAACAAAGAGAAGACATAAGGGCAGTGAAAAACGATAACCAAAGAGAAGACATAAAGGCAGTGAAAAGCGATAACCAAAGAGAAGACATAAGGGCAGTGAAAAGCAATAACCAAAAAGAAGACATAAGGGCAGTGAAAAGCAATAACCAAAGAGAAGACATAAGGGCAGTGAAAAGCGATATCCAAAAAGAAGACATAAGGGCAGTGAAAAGCGATAACCAAAGAAAAGACATAAGGGCAGTGAACAGCGATAACCAAAGAGAAGACATAAGGGCAGTGAAAAGCAATAACCAAAGAAAAGACAAAAGGGCAGTGAAAAGCGATAACCAAAGAAAAGACATAAGGCCAGTGAAAAGCGATAACCAAAGAGAAGACATAAGGGCAGTGAAAAGCAATAACCAAAGAAAAGGCATAAGGGCAGTGAAAACCGATAACCAAAGAGAAGACATAAGGGCAGTGAGAAGCGATAACCAAAGAAAAGACATAAGGGCAGTGAAAAGCGATAACCAAAAAGAAGACATAAGGGCAGTGAAAAGCGATAACCAAAGAAAAGACATAAGGACATGAAAAGCGATAACCAAAGAAAAGACATAAGGGCAGTGAAAAGCGATAACCAAAGATAAGACATAAGGGCAGTGAAAAGCGATAACCAAAGAGAAGACATAAGGGCAGTGAAAAGCGATAACCAAAGAGAAACATAAGGGCAATGAAAAGCGATAAGCAAAGAGAAGACATAAGGGCAGTGAAAAGCGATAACCAAAGAGAAGACCTAAGGGCAGTGAAAAGCGATAACCAAAGAGAAGACATAAGGGCAGTGAAAAGCGATAACCAAAGAGAAGACATTAGGGCAGTGAAAAGCGATAACCAAAGAGAAGACATAAGGGCAGTGAAAAGCGATAACCAAAGAGAAATATAAGGGCAATGAAAAGCGATAAGCAAAGAGAAGACATAAGGGCAGTGAAAAGCGATAACCAAAGAGAAGACCTAAGGGCAGTGAAAAGCGATAACCAAAGAGAAGACATAAGGGCAGTGAAAAGCGATGACCAAAGAGAAGACATTAGGGCAGTGAAAAGCGATAACCAAAGAGAAGACATAAGGGCAGTGAAAAGCGATAACCAAAGAGAAGACATGAGGGCAGTGAAAAGCGATAACCAAAGAGAAGACATAAGGGCAGTTAGAAGCGATGACCAAAGAGAAGACATTAGAGCAGTGAAAAGCGATAAGCAAAGAAAAGACATAAGGGCAGTGAAAAGCGATAACCAGAGAGAAGACATAAGGTAGGTGAAAAGCGATAACCAAAGAGAAGACATAAGGGCAGTGAGAAGCGATAACCAAAGAAAAGACATTAGGGCAGTGAAAAGCGATAACCAAAGAGAAGACATAAGGGAAGTGAAAAGCGATAAGCAAAGATAAGACATTAGGGCAGTGAAAAGCGATAACCAAAGAGAAGACCTAAGGGCAGTGAAAAGCGATAACTAAAGAGAAGACATAAGAGCAGTGAAAAGCGATAAGCAAAGAGAAGACATTAGGGCAGTGAAAAGCGATAACCAAAGAGAAGACATAGGGGCAGTGAAAAGCGATAACCAAAGAGAAGACATAAGGGCAGTGAGAAGCGATAACCAAAGAAAAGACATTAGGGCAGTGAAAAGCGATAACCAAAGACAAGACATAAGGGCAGTTAGAAGCGATAACCAAAGAAAAGACATAAGGGAAGTGAAAAGCGATAAGCAAAGAAAAGATATTAGAGCAGTGAAAAGCGATAACCAAAGAGAAGACATAAGGGCAGTGAAAAGCGATAACCAAAGAGAAGATATAAGTGCAGTGAAAAGCGATAACCAAAGAAAAGACATTAGGGCAGTAAAAAGCAATAACCAAAGAGAAGACATAAGGGCAGTGAAAAGCGATAACCAGAGAGAAGACATAAGAGCAGTGAAAAGCGATAACCAAAGAGAAGACATAAGGGCAGTGAGAAGCGATAACCAAAGAGAAGACATTAGGGCAGTGAAAAGTGATAACCAAAGAAAAGACATAAGGGCAGTGAAAAGCGATAACCAAACAGAAGACATAAGAGCAGTGAAAAGCGATAACCAAAGAGAAGACATAAGGGCAGTGAAAAGCGATAACCAAAGAGAAGACATAAGGGCAGTGAAAAGCGATAACCAAAGAGAAGACATAAGGGCAGTGAAAAGCGATAACTAAAAAGAAGACATAAGGGCAGTGAAAAGCGATAACGAAAAAGAAGACAGAAGGGCAGTGAAAAGAGATAACCAAAGAAAAGACATAAGGGCAGTGAATAGCGATAACCAAAGAGAAGACATAAGGGCAGTGAAAAGCGATAACCAAAGAGAAGACATAAGGGCAGTGAAAAGCGATAACCAAAAAGAAGACATAAGGGCAGTGAAAAGCGATAACCAAAGAAAAGACATAAGGGCAGTGAAAAGCGATAACCAAAGAAAAGACATAAGGGCAGTGAAAAGCGATAACCAAAGAGAAGACATAAGGGCAGTGAAAAGCGATAACCAAAGAGAAGACATAAGGGCAGTGAAAAGCGATAACCAAAGAGAAGACATAAGGGCAGTGAAAAGCGATAACCAAAGAGAAGACATGAGGGCAGTGAAAAGCGATAACTAAAAAGAAGACATAAGGGCAGTGAAAAGCGATAACCAAAGAGAAGACATAAGGGCAGTGAAAAGCGATAACCAAAAAGAAGACATAAGGGCAGTGAAAAGCGATAAGCAAAGAAAAGACATAAGGGCAGTGAAAAGCGATAACCAAAGAGAAGACATAAGGGCAGTGAAAAGCGATAACAACAGAAAAGACATAAGGGCAGTGAAAAGCGATAACCACACAGAAGACATAAGGGCAGTGAAAAGCGATAACCAAAGAAAAGACATAAGGGTAGTGAAAAGCGATAACCAAAAAGAAGACGTAAGGGCAGTGAAAAGCGATAAGCAAAGAGAAGACATAAAGGCAGTGAAAAGCGATAAGCAAAGAAAAGACATAAGTGCAGTGAAAAGCGATAACCAAAGAGAAGACCTAAGGGCAGTGAAAAGCGATAACCAAAGAGAAGACATAAGGGCAGTGAAAAGCGATAACCAAAAAGAAGACATAAGGGCAGTGAAAAGCGATAACCAAAGAGAAGACATAAGGGCTGTGAAAAGCGATAACCAAAGAAAAGACATAAGGGCGGTGAAAAGCGATAACCAAAGAAAAGACATAAGGGCAGTGAAAAGCGATAACCAAAGAGAAGCCCTAAGGGCAGTGAAAAGCGATAAGCAAAGAGAAGACATAAGGGCAGTGAGAAGCGATAACCAAAAAGAAGACGTAAGGGCAGTGAAAAGTGATAAGCAAAGAGAAGACATAAGGGCAGTGAAAAGCGATAACCAAAAAGAAGACATAAGGGCAGTGAAAAGCGATAAGCAAAGAGAAGACATAAGGGCAGTGCAAAGCGATAACCAAAGAGAAGACCTAAGGGCAGTGAAAAGCGATAAGCAAAGAGAAGACATAAGGGCAGTGAAAAGCGATAACCAAAGAGAAGACATAAAGGCAGTGAAAAGCGATAACCAAAGAAAAGACATAAGGCCAGTGCAAAGCGATAACCAAAGAGAAGACATAAGGGCAGTGAAAAGCGATAAGCAAAGAGAAGACATAAGGGCAGTGAAAAGCGATAACCAAAGAGAAGACATAAGGGCAGTGAAAAGCGATAACCAAAGAAAAGACATAAGGGCAGTGAAAAGCGATAACCAAAGAAAAGACATAAGGCCAGTGCAAAGCGATAACCAAAGAGAAGACATAAGGGCAGTGAAAAGCGATAAGCAAAGAGAAGACCTAAGGGCAGTGAAAAGCGATAAACAAAGAGAAGACATAAGGGCAGTGAAAAGCGATAACCAAAGAAAAGACATAAGGGCAGTGAAAAGCGATAACCAAAGAAAAGACATAAGGCCAGTGCAAAGCGATAACCAAAGAGAAGACATAAGGGCAGTGAAAAGCGATAAGCAAAGAGAAGACATAAGGGCAGTGAAAAGCGATAACCAAAGAAAAGACATAAGGCCAGTGCAAAGCGATAACCAAAGAGAAGACATAAGGGCAGTGAAAAGCGATAAGCAAAGAGAAGACATAAGGGCAGTGAAAAGCGATAACCAAAGAAAAGACATAAGGGCAGTGAAAAGCGATAACCAAAGAAAAGACATAAGGGCAGTGAAAAGCGATAACCAAAGAGAAGACATAAGGGCAGTGAAAAGCGATAACCAAAGAAAAGACATAAGGGCAGTGAAAAGCGATAACCAAAGAGAAGACATAAGGGCAGTGAAAAGCGATAAGCAAAGAGAAGACATAAGGGCAGTGAAAAGCGATAACCAAAGAAAAGACATAAGGGCAGTGAAAAGCGATAACCAAAGAAAAGACATAAGGGCAGTGAAAAGCGATAACCAAAGAGAAGACATAAGGGCAGTGAAAAGCGATAACCAAAGAAAAGACATAAGGGCAGTGAAAAGCGATAACCAAAGAAAAGACATAAGGGCAGTGAAAAGCGATAACCAAAGAAAAGACATAAGGCCAGTGCAAAGCGATAACCAAAGAGAAGACATAAGGGCAGTGAAAAGCGATAAGCAAAGAGAAGACATAAGGGCAGTGAAAAGCGATAACCAAAGAAAAGACATAAGGCCAGTGCAAAGCGATAACCAAAGAGAAGACATAAGGGCAGTGAAAAGCGATAAGCAAAGAGAAGACATAAGGGCAGTGAAAAGCGATAACCAAAGAAAAGACATAAGGGCAGTGAAAAGCGATAACCAAAGAAAAGACATAAGGGCAGTGAAAAGCGATAACCAAAGAGAAGACATAAGGGCAGTGAAAAGCGATAACCAAAGAAAAGACATAAGGGCAGTGAAAAGCGATAACCAAAGAGAAGACATAAGGGCAGTGAAAAGCGATAAGCAAAGAGAAGACATAAGGGCAGTGAAAAGCGATAACCAAAGAAAAGACATAAGGCCAGTGCAAAGCGATAACCAAAGAGAAGACATAAGGGCAGTGAAAAGCGATAAGCAAAGAGAAGACATAAGGGCAGTGAAAAGCGATAACCAAAGAGAAGACATAAGGGCAGTGAAAAGCGATAACCAAAGAAAAGACATAAGGGCAGTGAAAAGCGATAACCAAAGAGAAGACATAAGGGCAGTGAAAAGCGATAACCAAAGAGAAGACATAAGGGCAGTGAAAAGCGATAAGCAAAGAGAAGACATAAGGGCAGTGAAAAGCGATAACCAAAGAAAAGACATAAGGCCAGTGCAAAGCGATAACCAAAGAGAAGACATAAGGGCAGTGAAAAGCGATAAGCAAAGAGAAGACATAAGGGCAGTGAAAAGCGATAACCAAAGAAAAGACATAAGGCCAGTGCAAAGCGATAACCAAAGAGAAGACATAAGGGCAGTGAAAAGCGATAAGCAAAGAGAAGACATAAGGGCAGTGAAAAGCGATAACCAAAGAGAAGACATAAGGGCAGTGAAAAGCGATAACCAAAGAAAAGACATAAGGGCAGTGAAAAGCGATAAGCAAAGAGAAGACATAAGGGCAGTGAAAAGCGATAACCAAAGAAAAGACATTAGGGCATTGAAAAGCGATAACCAAAGAGAAGACATGAGGGCAGTGAAAAGCGATAACCAAAGAGAAGACATAAAGGCACTGAGAAGCGATTACCAAAGAGAAGACATTAGAGCAGTGAAAAGCAATAAGTAAAGATAAGACATAAGGGCAGTGAAAAGCGATAACCAAAGAAGAGACATTAGGGAAGTTAAAAGCGATGACCAAAGTGAAGACATAAGGGCAGTGAAAAGCGATAACCAGAGAAAAGACATAAGGGCAGTGAAAAGTGATAGCCAAAGAGAAGACATAAGGGAAGTGAAAAGCGATAACCAAAGAGAAGACATTAGGGCAGTGAAAAGCGATAACCAAAGAGAAGACATTAGGGCAATGAAAAGCGATAACCAAAGAAAAGATAAAAGGGCAGTGAAAAAGGATAACCAAAGAAAAGACATAAGGGCAGTGAAAAGCGATAACCAAAGAGAAGACATAAGGGCAGTGAAAAGCGATAACCAAAGAAAAGACATAAGGGCAGTGAAAAGCGATAACCAAAAAGAAGCCCTAAGGGCAGTGAAAAGCGATAACCAAAGAGAAGACATAAGGGCAGTGAAAAGCGATAACCAAAGAGAAGACATTAGGGCAGTGAAAAGTGATAACCAAAGAGAAGACATAAGGGCAGTGAAAAGCGATAACCAAAGAGAAGACATAAGGGCAGTGAAAAGCGATAACCAAAGAAAAGACATGAGGGCAGTGAAAAGCGATAAGCAAAGAAAAGACATAAGGGCCGTGAAAAGCGATAACCAAAGAGAAGACATAAGGGCAGTGAAAAGCGATAACCAAAGAAAAGACATAAGGGCAGTGAAAAGCGATAACAAAGAAAAGACATAAGGCCAGTGCAAAGCGATAACCAAAGAGAAGACATAAGGGCAGTGAAAAGCGATAAGCAAAGAGAAGACATAAGGGCAGTGAAAAGCGATAACCAAAGAAAAGACATAAGGCCAGTGCAAAGCGATAACCAAAGAGAAGACATAAGGGCAGTGAAAAGCGATAAGCAAAGAGAAGACATAAGGGCAGTGAAAAGCGATAACCAAAGAGAAGACATAAGGGCAGTGAAAAGCGATAACCAAAGAGAAGATATAAGTGCAGTGAAAAGCGATAACCAAAGAAAAGACATAAGCCCAGTGCAAAGCGATAACCAAAGAGAAGACATAAGGGCAGTGAAAAGCGATAAGCAAAGAGAAGACATAAGGGCAGTGAAAAGCGATAACCAAAAAGAAGACGTAAGGGCAGTGAAAAGCGATAAGCAAAGAGAAGACATAAAGGCAGTGAAAAGCGATAACCAAAGAAAAGACATAAGGGCAGTAAAAAGCGATAAGCAAAGAGAAGACATAAAGGCAGTGAAAAGCGATAACCAAAGAAAAGACATAAGGGCAGTGAAAAGTGATAACCAAAGAGAAGACCTAAGGGCAGTGAAAAGCGATAACCAAAGAGAAGACATAAGGGCAGTGAAAAGCGATAACCAAAAAGAAGACATAAGGGCAGTGAAAAGTGATAACCAAAGAGAAGACATAAGGGCAGTGAAAAGCGATAACCAAAGAAAAGACATAAGGGCAGTGAAAAGCGATAACCAAAGAAAAGATATAAGGGCAGTGAAAAGCGATAACCAAAGAGAAGACATAAGGGCAGTGAAAAGCGATAACCAAAGAGAAGACATAAGGGCAGTGAAAAGCGATAACCAAAGAGAAGACAGAAGAGCAGTGAAAAGCGATAACCAAAGAAAAGACATAAGGGCAGTTAAAAGCGATTACCAAAAAGAAGACATAAGGGCAGTGAGAAGCAATAACCAAAGAGAAGACATAAGGGCAGTGAGAAGCGATGACCAAAGAGAAGACATTAGGGCAGTGAAAAGCGATAACCAAAGAGAAGACGTAAGGGCAGTGAAAAGCGATAACCAAAGAGAAGACATAAGGGCAGTGAAAAGCGATAACCAAAGAGAAGACCTAAGGGCAGTGAAAAGCGATAACCAAAGAGAAGACATAAGTGCAGTGAAAAGCGATAACCAAAGAGAAGACATAAGGGCAGTGAAAAGCGATAACCAAAGAGAAGACATAAGGGCAGTGAAAAGCGATAACCAAAGAAAAGACATGAGGGCAGTGAAAAGCGATAACCAAAGAGAAGACATGAGGGCAGTGAAAAGCGATAACCAAAGAGAAGACATAAAGGCACTGAGAAGCGATTACCAAAGAGAAGACATTAGAGCAGTGAAAAGCAATAAGTAAAGATAAGACATAAGGGCAGTGAAAAGCGATAACCAAAGAAGAGACATTAGGGCAGTTAAAAGCGATGACCAAAGTGAAGACATAAGGGCAGTGAAAAGCGATAACCAGAGAAAAGACATAAGGGCAGTGAAAAGTGATAGCCAAAGAGAAGACATAAGGGAAGTGAAAAGCGATAACCAAAGAGAAGACATTAGGGCAGTGAAAAGCGATAACCAAAGAGAAGACATTAGGGCAATGAAAAGCGATAACCAAAGAAAAGATAAAAGGGCAGTGAAAAAGGATAACCAAAGAAAAGACATAAGGGCAGTGAAAAGCGATAACCAAAGAGAAGACATAAGGGCAGTGAAAAGCGATAACCAAAGAAAAGACATAAGGGCAGTGAAAAGCGATAACCAAAAAGAAGCCCTAAGGGCAGTGAAAAGCGATAACCAAAGAGAAGACATAAGGGCAGTGAAAAGCGATAACCAAAGAGAAGACATTAGGGCAGTGAAAAGTGATAACCAAAGAGAAGACATAAGGGCAGTGAAAAGCGATAACCAAAGAGAAGACGTAAGGGCAGTGAAAAGCGATAAGCAAAGAGAAGACATAAAGGCAGTGAAAAGCGATAACCAAAGAAAAGACATAAGGGCAGTGAAAAGCGATAAGCAAAGAGAAGACATAAAGGCAGTGAAAAGCGATAACCAAAGAAAAGACATAAGGGCAGTGAAAAGTGATAACCAAAGAGAAGACCTAAGGGCAGTGAAAAGCGATAACCAAAGAGAAGACATAAGGGCAGTGAAAAGCGATAACCAAAAAGAAGACATAAGGGCAGTGAAAAGCGATAACCAAAGAGAAGACATAAGGGCAGTGAAAAGCGATAACCAAAGAAAAGACATAAGGGCAGTGAAAAGCGATAACCAAAGAAAAGATATAAGGGCAGTGAAAAGCGATAACCAAAGAGAAGACATAAGGGCAGTGAAAAGCGATAACCAAAGAGAAGACATAAGAGCAGTGAAAAGCGATAACCAAAGAGAAGACAGAAGAGCAGTGAAAAGCGATAACCAAAGAAAAGACATAAGGGCAGTTAAAAGCGATTACCAAAAAGAAGACATAAGGGCAGTGAGAAGCAATAACCAAAGAGAAGACATAAGGGCAGTGAGAAGCGATGACCAAAGAGAAGACATTAGGGCAGTGAAAAGCGATAACCAAAGAGAAGACGTAAGGGCAGTGAAAAGCGATAACCAAAGAGAAGACATAAGGGCAGTGAAAAGCGATAACCAAAGAGAAGACCTAAGGGCAGTGAAAAGCGATAACCAAAGAGAAGACATAAGTGCAGTGAAAAGCGATAACCAAAGAGAAGACATAAGGGCAGTGAAAAGCGATAAACAAAGAGAAGACATAAGGGCAGTGAAAAGCGATAACCAAAGAAAAGACATTAGGGCATTGAAAAGCGATAACCAAAGAGAAGACATGAGGGCAGTGAAAAGCGATAACCAAAGAGAAGACATAAAGGCACTGAGAAGCGATTACCAAAGAGAAGACATTAGAGCAGTGAAAAGCAATAAGTAAAGATAAGACATAAGGGCAGTGAAAAGCGATAACCAAAGAAGAGACATTAGGGCAGTTAAAAGCGATGACCAAAGTGAAGACATAAGGGCAGTGAAAAGCGATAACCAGAGAAAAGACATAAGGGCAGTGAAAAGTGATAGCCAAAGAGAAGACATAAGGGAAGTGAAAAGCGATAACCAAAGAGAAGACATTAGGGCAGTGAAAAGCGATAACCAAAGAGAAGACATTAGGGCAATGAAAAGCGATAACCAAAGAAAAGATAAAAGGGCAGTGAAAAAGGATAACCAAAGAAAAGACATAAGGGCAGTGAAAAGCGATAACCAAAGAGAAGACATAAGGGCAGTGAAAAGCGATAACCAAAGAAAGACATAAGGGCAGTGAAAAGCGATAACCAAAAAGAAGCCCTAAGGGCAGTGAAAAGCGATAACCAAAGAGAAGACATAAGGGCAGTGAAAAGCGATAACCAAAGAGAAGACATTAGGGCAGTGAAAAGTGATAACCAAAGAGAAGACATAAGGGCAGTGAAAAGCGATAACCAAAGAGAAGACATAAGGGCAGTGAGAAGCGATAACTAAAAGAAGACATAAGTGCAGTGAAAAGCGATAAGCAAAGAGAAGACATAAGGGCAGTGAAAAGCGATAACCAAAGAGAAGACATAAGGGCAGTGAAAAGCGATAACCAAAGAAAAGACATGAGGGCAGTGAAAAGCGATAACCAAAGAAAAGACATAAGGGCCGTGAAAAGCGATAACCAAAGAGAAGACATAAGGGCAGTGAAAAGCGATAACCAGAAAGAAGACGTAAGGGCAGTGAAAAGTGATAAGCAAAGAGAAGACATAAGGTCAGTGAAAAGCGATAACCAAAAAGAAGACATAGGGGCAGTGAAAAGCGATAAGCAAAGAGAAGACATGAAGGCAATGAAAAGCGATAAGCAAAGAAAAGACATAAGGCCAGTGAAAAGCGATAACCAAAGAGAAGACATAAGGGCAGTGAAAAGCGATAAGCAAAGAGAAGACATAAGGGCAGTGAAAAGCGATAACCAAAGAGAAGACATAAGGGCAGTGAAAAGCGATAACCAAAGAAAAGACATAAGGGCAGTGAAAAGCGATAACCAAAAAGAAGATATAAGGGCAGTGAAAAGCGATAACCAAAGAAAAGACATAAGGGCAGTGAAAAGCGATAACCAAAAAGAAGACATAAGGGCAGTGAAAAGCGATAACCAAAGAAAAGACATAAGGGCAGTGAAAAGCGATAAGCAAAGAGAAGACATAAGGGCAGTGAAAAGCGATAACCAAAGAAAAGACATAAGGGCAGTGAAAAGCGATAACCAAAGAGAAGACATAAGGGCAGAGAAAAGCGATAACCAAAGAAAAGACATAAGGGCAGTGAAAAGCGATAACCAAAGAGAAGACATAAGGGCAGTGAAAAGCGATAACCAAAGAAAAGACATAAGGGCAGTGAAAAGCGATAACCAAAGAGAAGCCCTAAGGGCAGTGAAAAGCGATAAGCAAAGAGAAGACATAAGGGCAGTGAAAAGCGATAACCAAAAAGAAGACGTAAGGGCGGTGAAAAGCGATAACCAAAGAGAAGACATAAGGGCAGTGAAAAGCGATAACCAAAAAGAAGACATAAGGGCAGTGAAAAGCGATAACCAAAGAGAAGACATAAGGGCAGTGAAAAGCGATAACCAAAGAGAAGACATAAGGGCAGTGAAAAGAGATAAGCAAAGAGAAGACATAAAGGCAGTGAAAAGCGATAAGCAAAGAAAAGACATAAGGGCAGTGAAAAGTGATAACCAAAGAGAAGACATAAGGGCAGTGAAAAGCGATAACCAAAAAGAAGACATAAGGGCAGTGAAAAGCAATAACCAAAGAGAAGACATAAGGGCAGTGAAAAGCGATAACCAAAGAGAAGACATAAGGGCAGTGAAAAGCGATAACCAAAGAGAAGACATAAGGGCAGTGAAAAGCGATAAGCAAAGAGAAGACATAAGGGCAGTGAAAAGCGATAACCAAAGAAAAGACATAAGGGCCGTGAAAAGCGATAACCAAAGAGAAGACATAAGGGCAGTGAAAAGCGATAACCAAAGAAAAGACATAAGTGCAGTAAAAAGCGATAACCAAAGAGAAGCCCTAAGGGCAGTGAAAAGCGATAAGCAAAGAGAAGACATAAGGGCAGTGAAAAGCGATAACCAGAAAGAAGACGTAAGGGCAGTGAAAAGTGATAAGCAAAGAGAAGACATAAGGTCAGTGAAAAGCGATAACCAAAAAGAAGACATAGGGGCAGTGAAAAGCGATAAGCAAAGAGAAGACATGAAGGCAATGAAAAGCGATAAGCAAAGAAAAGACATAAGGCCAGTGAAAAGCGATAACCAAAGAGAAGACATAAGGGCAGTGAAAAGCGATAAGCAAAGAGAAGACATAAGGGCAGTGAAAAGCGATAACCAAAGAGAAGACATAAGGGCAGTGAAAAGCGATAACCAAAGAAAAGACATAAGGGCAGTGAAAAGCGATAACCAAAAAGAAGATATAAGGGCATTGAAAAGCGATAACCAAAGAGAAGCCCTAAGGGCAGTGAAAAGCGATAAGCAAAGAGAAGACATAAGGGCAGTGAAAAGCGATAACCAAAAAGAAGACGTAAGGGCGGTGAAAAGCGATAACCAAAGAGAAGACATAAGGGCAGTGAAAAGCGATAACCAAAAAGAAGACATAAGGGCAGTGAAAAGAGATAAGCAAAGAGAAGACATACAGGCAGTGAAAAGCGATAAGCAAAGAAAAGACATAAGGGCAGTGAAAAGTGATAACCAAAGAGAAGACCTAAGGGCAGTGAAAAGCGATAACCAAAAAGAAGACATAAGGGCAGTGAAAAGCGATAACCAAAGAGAAGACATAAGGGCAGTGAAAAGCGATAACCAAAGAAAAGACATAAGGGCAGTGAAAAGCGATAACCAAAGAAAAGACATAAGGGCAGTGAAAAGCGATAACCAAAGAGAAGACATAAGGGCAGAGAAAAGCGATAACCAAAGAGAAGCCCTAAGGGCAGTGAAAAGCGATAAGCAAAGAGAAGACATAAGGGCAGTGAAAAGCGATAACCAAAAAGAAGACGTAAGGGCGGTGAAAAGCGATAACCAAAGAGAAGACATAAGGGCAGTGAAAAGCGATAACCAAAAAGAAGACATAAGGGCAGTGAAAAGAGATAAGCAAAGAGAAGACATACAGGCAGTGAAAAGCGATAAGCAAAGAAAAGACATAAGGGCAGTGAAAAGTGATAACCAAAGAGAAGACCTAAGGGCAGTGAAAAGCGATAACCAAAAAGAAGACATAAGGGCAGTGAAAAGCGATAACCAAAGAGAAGACATAAGGGCAGTGAAAAGCGATAACCAAAGAAAAGACATAAGGGCAGTGAAAAGCGATAACCAAAGAAAAGACATAAGGGCAGTGAAAAGCGATAACCAAAGAGAAGACCTAAGGGCAGTGAAAAGCGATAAGCAAAGAGAAGACATAACGGCAGTGAAAAGCGATAACCAAAGAGAAGACATAAGGGCAGTGAAAAGCGATAACCAAAGAAAAGTCATAAGGGCAGTGAAAAGCGATAACCAAAGAGAAGACATAAGGGCAGTGAAAAGCGATAACCAAAAAGAAGACATAAGGGCAGTGAAAAGCGATAACCAAAGAGAAGACTTAGGGGCAATGAGAAGCGATAACCAAAGAGAAGACATAAGGGCAGTGAAAAGCGATAAGCAAAGAGAAGACATGAGGGCAGTGAAAAGCGATAAGCAAAGAGAAGACATAAGGGCAGTGAAAAGCGATAACCAAAGAGAAGACATAAGGGCAGTGAAAAGCGATAACCAAAGAGAAGACATGAGGGCAGTGAAAAGCGATAACCAAAGAGAAGGCATTAGGGCAGTGAAAAGTGAATCATATGCAAAAAAATCCTAATTAAACTTATTCATCGTTTAATTTTCATTTATTCATTTATATAGCTATTTTATTTTTTAAATGTGTAAAATATATATGACTTCTATCCGTAGTGAAAACTTTAGAGAACTCATGGGTAAGCATAAAGATACGTAAAATCAATGTTGACTTTCACAAGAACTTACATTCGAGACAGTGAATATCATCTCCCCCTGGTAACCAGATATAGGTAAATTGAACTAATTTCCAGATATAATTCAAAGTATTTTCTTAACTGAAGCAAATGCCTTCCATCACGAACAAAAGTAACATGACAATTTGCAAATTGATCCAAAAGAGGACGTAAACTATTAACGTCATCCCAACATTGCAAGCTTTTATAGCAAGGTCATTAATTTCCTTTTTCTTTGAACCAAATTCTCCGGTCCTTCTCTAAATCAATTTAGGGAGGGTCCTAACTCTCTCAACTATTCATCGTTTTGATCATGTTTCTGCTCGTGCTCATTGTTTTTTTTAAAACGTCGTCAATATACATCCGGTTGTCAACTTCCCTATAACTTTGTTGATTCATATCCACCATTGCAATTATTCAATAATAAATTGGACGGTATTATTGCTATTTCTAAAATAGTGTACGAATGGGAAATTTTTTTTCTTTGTGCGTGTTTTGTATTGTTATCTATTTTGTTTTTTGTTTTGTTTTGTTTTGTTTTGTTTTTGAGGTTTTTCATGGTGTTGCCATAAACTTTTGTCGTCTGTTTATGCCATTGCTAAGGTTTCCTTTTTTCAAATTATTTCAAATATTCTTGCATAAATCATAAGCCCCCTGTTTTTATTTCTATTCAGCACACTTTTTCCCAAGTGAAAATATTTTTCCGTAATCTATTACACGAGGATTTTCCACGTCTTATGCAAGCATGTCATATCCCATGTGTTACAATAATTCATTTACGTTGCTTTTTAGCTTTAGGGTTTTCTTTCTATTATAATAATTTGTGTAGAGAATAGAGTTGGTGTTAGTTGTCAGTAGTGAAGGTGTATTAAGGTTCTCTTCGTATGGTTCTGTAGATAAGAGCAGATAGGGTCAACTCAAATAATGATGCTAGCAACTGCGGGTTTCTCTTTAATTATCTCCACGTGCGTTGAGGCAAACTTCCAGGGGATCCCTGATAGTTGTGTTCGTTCCGTCGTTAAATTTATGCAATCCATTAATGTTTTTGAAGTCAAAAACTTTAATGAAATTTATAGAGACATTTTTGGGTTTTAAAAATTTGTAACATGATATGTGAAAGGCATTTCGTGTTCTTTTGTCGAAAGGAACGATTTGTATTGAGTGAAAGGTATAGATAGAGTTAGCCCCTGATGAAGGGGGGTATTTTCACGGACCGGTTAAACTGTCACCCTTTTCTAAAAGCAAGTCGAATTGAAAGAGAATGAGTTTTCCCAACTTCTTTCTTAAGTACCCTCAGTTGTCACTGATCAAACTAATTTTGTCGCCTGCTGGAGGTCATCGAAAATGTCAACTTGCATTTAATCCTGACAATAATTTTTTTTTTTCATTTTTGTTTTTTTTTTTTACACTACGAACAAACCCGCCTCAAAAGTCTTGACTTAAGCTATGTGTATTTTGATTTTTCATTTGGGAGAGGAGTTGCTTCACATATTTACATCTTTACGTCTATATTTATATATATTGATTTTATTCGATATTATTCGATATTATCAGTAAATTTGCATTTTCTCACGTTGAATTACGTTCTTTATTGTTAATTTAGATTCCATAAATAACACAAGTTAGATTGAATTCCAACAATTTTGCATGATATGATTATATACATGTAAATTGGATTTAGAAAGAATATCTACATTTTTAAGATTTAAAATCAGGTTTCCGTGTAGTACACGAGATTTTTTGTATTGGTCCATGGGAAAGACCGAAATCTTTTCTCCTCTTCTACTACCACTACTTACGGGTAAAATAGTAGAAGCGACCAAACTGTTTAGCTTTATCATGGCAACTGATCTAAGAGAAGGAAAACTCAGAACTCAAACGAGCTGTACTCCGCTAAGAATTGATCTTGTGTCACATCCCGCTTACAGTGGAGGGGTTGGGTAAATAAATACACTTGAATTGGTTCGCTCAATAGTTATTTAGATTAAAATATCTTTTATTTAGAGTAATAGCTCTTTTATTTAGAGTAATAGATTTTTTCCAAAAAGATAAACTGTAGCAAGTAGTTCAATTTTCTTCACGTTGGTCAGAGAAATTTTACAAGGATAAGAATTATTTTATGTTTTTACTAATGAGAACCAAGGTACTATTTACCAACCCCTCCGCTCGGGAAGGATATGACACAAGATCAATTTTTAAGCGGAGTTTAACAGGTTTGAATTCAGAGTTTTCCTTCTCCTAGACTAGTTGCCTAACCAAGGCTGAAGAACCTAGTCTGTCCTACTATTTACCCATAGCTGGTGGGAGAATAATTGGATTCATACCTTCCCCAAGGGTATGTGAAATGCAATCAGTCTCGTCCAGTATTTGAACTCGAGTCGCCGTGTTCATTTTCTACGACGATAACGACTACACCACGGGCACCTCCTTAATGAGAACCAAGGTGCCTACACCTGCAGGAATGACGGAGTTTTCATGTTCCCCATTCATATTTAAATTTCTAAAGTTTGTATTCTAATAACTTCTAAATTGTTTTGATCGTAAAATCGTTGTCAAATGGACAAGACACGTCAATGACGTAGCTGTAATTCTTTTCCTTGTCAGTAACTCTAACATCTGGTTGATTTTCACGAATATAATACATGTAATGCCATAGTACTGAGGCCTATTGGTTGTCACATACCGATAATCATTTGTGTTCAAAATAGGGTTTTGAGGCTTTGGAATAATACAGTTTGCAGCGACACCACTGTCTGCTGCTAGGTTGTTCCTGTGAATGTTTTGAGTTTTTGTTGAGACAGAGATCCTGAAACATTCGCTTGTGTATTACCTGGGTATGTTTTTACGGTTTTAGTTGTTCAAAAGACTTTAATCTTGGGATGCTCTCAAGAAACCGTTGCAGTAAGATTTCAACAGAGATGATTACAGTTAACGGCTTATATATCTGCTTTGTTTCATTGTTTGGAATATTTCCCATGTAATTAATGGTTTATTTTTCCATGTATTTCTAGATTTTATGGATCTTGAATTTTAACTTTTTGTTTCACTGATTTTTTCTTTCAATTTTTTCTTTCAATTTTTCTTTACTTAGTCGATTACTTTAAAATATGTTTATTACTTTGAGAAATTCCACAGCTGCTTTAGAAACTAAGAATTTTTATTGTTTCTTGTCGTGTTAAAATACGAGTTTAATAAAAGTGTCATCTCTAACGAAAACATTTACACAAATTGTTATTATTTTGGGAATTTTTTCGATTTGCATTAATCCTACATCCGCTTATGATTATATCATTATTTATCAGAGCAATGACCTTCCTAATTTATTTATTTATTTAATTCAATTAAGCAACAATTTCAGTAAAGCAACAACTGTTACATCCAATCCGATGATTGCACTTATACAATTTTTGCTATGTAGTTAACGTTTACATTTTTTTAATTCAACAGCAAAGATCTTTCTTTATCTTTTTCTTTCATTTCTTAGTGTCTAATTCTATTTTCTTCCAGTATTCCCAAGTATTCGTATGTTTGTGTGCTTCTTTTTGTTTTGTTTTGTTTGGTTTGGGGGTTTTTTTGGTGGGGGGTCCTTTGTTTTTCTTTATGTTTTATTTAGGGGGGGTTATTTCTTCAAATACTTTATTTTCTATTCCTGCATCAAACCATTCTGATTATATAGTTTTTTTTTGTTTATTTGTTTTTTTTTGTTGGGGGGGTGCTTGTTTTTTTCATTTGTCGAATACAAATTTCCAATTAATGTTAAATCTTTTAACTGGAGGAGAATTTCTAGTTTTGATTCATTTTCTGTGTAAAACGTTAGTTTTACAAACAAGTGGTTGAATATTTCATAATTGATGTTGTGATCCCAGCAAGTGGGAGGTTAGAATAGTGAAATACTGAAAAGACTAAGAGTAAGAGTGAGTTACCTTGACAAATTTCACAAAAGATTTTGATATTTTCAACTTCAGATGATCGTTTATTATGTTTCAGGTGTAAATTTGTTTTCTTCTTGTTCATGTTGGCATTTATCAAGCTTATGTTTAACTTGTTCCATTGACAAATAAATTTTCGATAAGGGACACTACCAAAATCTATTCATGTGTTTTGTGTTATTCGCAGTTTTGGAAGATCTAATTAATAAGCACTTGTTTCATAGAAGCCTCACTGTTCTTCAGAGTATTGAGCACTATTAATGAGGTGTTGTGTGTTCTGAAAGGATGGCTGTGAGTATCTTTAAAGTAGTTCGGTGACGTTATTGGTTCTTTTAAAAACAGAACTAACGTCTACAAACCATTAGAGAAAGGCAAAATTGGATTTTTTTTTAATGATTTTATACAACTGGTCAAGTAGATTACGGAGTATTAGGTTGTATCCAGGAATTAAACACTTTATCTAACTGAGAAACTTTCCAATTGTGCATTTTTAATGACAAAAAATGCGTCATACGGTGTTATATCTTCGCAATTTTCTTTTAGTGCTTTTCTCCTGGCTTTTAATCCAACTTTCTTCCTAGTTGTATCTGGTGTCAACTTCTCATATAGATTTTCTGATTTCATTTTAAAAAATTTTTTATGTTTATGCCATCATTCCCTAATTTATAGAAAAACTGTTTCTGATTAATAAATAATCATTATGTCTATATTGCTTAGAGCATTTTTCATATCTTTGTAATTTCGTTGTTCCTTAGCTAATTCAAGATCATTTTGAGTTTTCACTTGTCTTCTTACATCAGTTTTGATGTTTACGTTTGTCATATTTTTGTTTGCCTATTTCATATCGTGACAAAAATTTGATTTTATAAGATACCAACGTCGATTCCCCCCCCTCTCTCTCTCTCTCTCTCTCTCTCTCTCTCTCTCTCTCTCTCTCTCTCTCTCTCCCTTGTTATTTGGAGTTTTTTATTTTAGTGTGGGGATTTTTCGTTTTGTCTTTTTTTTGTTTTGTTTTTTTTTGGGGGGATTATTATTGTTGTGGTACTGGTTGTTATCAGCTGCCTTGATTAATCTTTCTTCACGCTAATTGGTATATTCTTCGATCCCCTGTTTCCACATCCGCACCTTCCTCAATACTAACGAATCTTCTTTCTCCCAGAGAGATGATCTACATCATCCCTCAGTTATAAAGCTTTGTGAATCATCTTCAGTTTTCTCATTTTGTTGTTTATATTTCTAAGCTCCGCTCTTACACGAGACACTGTCCAAGCATTTATTCCTTTTATCAAGTCCCTGCTGCAAAATGTTTGGTAAAATTATTATTATTATTTTTGCTCAATGCCAGTATTTTAAACCAGTTATAGCAGATGGCTTTTCACTAAAGTCTAAGAGACTGCAAGTTTCCTGAGGTCTTCAGGACCCTTCTAAGCATTCAAATTGATTTTAACAGTGCTGAGGTCTGAATGAACTCCGGTTCTCCCAATCTCTTTTCCAGTCCTTTGGAACGCGTTCTTCTAAGCATTCAAGTTGATTTTAACAGTGCTGAGGTCTGAATGAACTCCGGTTCTCCCAATCTCTTTTCCAGTCCTTTGGAACCCGTTCTTCAAAGCATTCAAGTTGATTTTAACAGTGCTGAGGTCTGAATGAACTCCGGTTCTCCCAATCTCTTTTCCAGTTCTTTGGAACGCGTTCTTCTAAGCATTCAAGTTGATTTTAACAGTGCTGAGGTCTGAATGAACTCCGGTTCTACCAATCTCTTTTCCAGTCCTTTGGAACGCGTTCTTCTAAGCATTCAAGTTGATTTTAACAGTGCTGAGGTCTTAATGAACTCCGGTTCTACCAACCTCTTTTCCAGTCCTTTGGAACCCGTTCTTCTAAGCATTCAAGTTGATTTTAAGAGTGCTGAGGTCTGAATGAACTCCGGTTCTCCCAATCTCTTTTCCAGTTCTTTGGAACGCGTTCTTCTAAGCATTCAAGTTGATTTTAACAGTGCTGAGGTCTGAATGAACTCCGGTTCTCCCAATATCTTTTTCCAGTCCTTTGGAACGCGTTCTTCTAAGCATTCAAGTTGATTTTAACAGTGCTGAGGTCTTAATGAACTCCGGTTCTACCAACCTCTTTTCCAGTCCTTTGGAACCCGTTCTTCTAAGCATTCAAGCTGATTTTAACAGTGCTGAGGTCTGAATGAACTCCGGTTCTACCAATCTCTTTTCCAGTCCTTTGGAACGCGTTCTTCTAAGCATTCAAGCTGATTTTAACAGTCCTTTGGAACGCGTTCTTCTAAGCATTCAAGCTGATTTTAACAGTGCTGAGGTCTTAATGAACTCCGGTTCTACCAATCTCTTTTCCAGTCCTTTGGAACGCGTTCTTCTAAGCATTCAAGTTGATTTTAACAGTGCTGAGGTCTTAATGAACTCCGGTTCTACCAACCTCTTTTCCAGTCCTTTGGAACCCGTTCTTCTAAGCATTCAAGCTGATTTTAACAGTGCTGAGGTCTTAATGAACTCTGGTTCTCCCAATCTCTTTTCCAGTTCTTTGGAACCCGTTCTTCTAAGCATTCAAGTTGATTTTAACAGTGCTGAGGTCTGAATGAACTCCGGTTCTCCCAATCTCTTTTTCCAGTCCTTTGGAACCCGTTCCAAGCGCACCAATTACAGTCGGTATCACTGTCACTTTCATGTTCTACAGTTTTTCAACCTTTTTTTCGCTTGATAATTAACATTAGGTTTGGTGTTATGGCGGTGTTTGGATCTCAAAGTCACAGATAATTCTATTCATTTCATTTCTAGGGAAAATATTGGTTTGTATTATATATACTATTTGTTAGTATTATCAAATTTTAATCTCTTGCACAATTCCATGTGGATCCCCTTTCCTACCCAATCACGGTTACTCTTGTATTTCTTCTGTACCAGTTTGCTGTATTCGCTTATCATCTCTGTCACCAAATACACTACACTTGCTATTTTGTGGTGTATTATCAATTATTTTTGCTTTAACAATTAGTTCTTATGTCATTAGATGGAAAAATTCTCCAATGGTTTTACTGTTACCGCTCAAATGATGCTCGGCAAAAACACGAAAGTAATGGTTCGCTCACCTGATGGTGACTGTGACTGCTTTGATATTGCCACTCAAGTCTTGCAAGGAGATACTTTGGTATTATTTCTATGTCTTTTCATCATCTGCCTAAATCACGTACGAAGAAGGTCAATAGATCTAATGAAAGAAAATGTTTTGACGCTAAAAAATAAAAGCAAAAACAGACGATATCCCAGAGAAACTAAAACTATTGATATAGACAACACAGAGGGTCTAGCGTTTCTTGCAAATACACCAGCTCAAGTCGAATCTCTTCTGTATAACCTGGAGCAAACAGCAAGAGACATTGGTCTCCACGTAAATTTGAATAAAACAGATTTCATATGTTTTAACCAAGATCACGCCATCTTATTAAATGGCAAGGCTCTAAATTTAGCCAATCATTTCAAAAACCTCCGTAGCAATATCTCATCAACTGAAAGCTATATTAACTTACACATCGATGAAGCAAGGGCTGCTATTGACAGGTTAACGATCATATGGCAATCGGATCTCTCCGATAAGGTAAAACGGAAATTCTTTTGAATTTCTATTGAAAACGCTTGATGTCAACTATACAAGGATGCTGCATATTGTTTTGAATAAATCCTGGATGCTGCATTTGAATGATTATTTACCTCCCATCTCACAAACCATCTAAGTAAAATCAACAAAATATGCTGGGCATTTCTGGAAAAGTAAGAATTAACTCGTAAGCGACGTTCTCCTATAAACGTCTACGCATGAAAACACTAGGGTTGGTCGACTAGCAAAAATTTACATTCAGTAGTGCTATGCAGACACTAGGTGCTGTCTAGAGGACATAACAAGATCGATTACCGACAGGGACAGATGGTGTGAGAGAGGTAAGAGAATCCGAACTGTCAGCACACCTTGATGATGACAAGGATAATGATGAATTGAAAGTCAGTTTCTCTCTTCAGCTTTACCTTTCTTAACCATGCCTTAACCTTTCTTAACCATGCCTTACTCTTCATAACCATGCTTTAACCTTTTTACCAATCACAGGTCATTTCATGAACAGTTGTTTTTTTCCCATTTTTGTTTTCTAATTTTTTTTTTTTTGTTCTCCTGTTTATCTCTCCCTTAATTCAGTTGATATTGCTGAGGTTGGTTACTTTTATCGGCCTTTCTTTGCTCATGTGTGTGGGTGTGTCTGTGTATTCCTGTGAATTGTTGCTTCTACACAATCTCCAATGCTGGTAAGTAAAGTCGAGTGTTGTTCATCTTTCTAAGTTCCTTCCTTGTTCATTTTACGAAAACTAACATACTTTCTATGCAGATAGTTATAACTTTGATGAGATATCTGGAAGTTTTCTTATTCTTCTGAGGTATTTCATTATTTCTTATGTTTGTTTTTCTTTTTTTTTTCACTCTTTCTGTTTATTTGACAGTATCTGAATTCTCATATTCCCATATATTTGTAATTGTCTTTTTCACCCAATTTCCTGGTTCTTTCCTAATTAAACACTTCTATTTCTTCCTATGTTCCTTCCTCCCCCCACCTTTTTTTTCATTATCAGCATGACGTATTTTTCAATCCTAAATTCCATTCCTATATGCTGGGTGTATATTCTTATTGCTTGTATAAGGATTTCTTGAGAGACGACTAGTCTAGAAGGAAAACTCTGAATTCATACCTCTTAAACTTCGCTTAAAAATTGACCTCGTGTCATATCCTGTCCGAGCGGAGGGGTTGATAAATATGTACAAGGATTTCTAGTTCTTTTTCATTCTCTACTAGTTTCAGAAAACTACCGTTCAGTGTGGAGATGTCACCGATTAAAGCACATGTATTCAGTCTTGTCTGCGTTGACATGGAGGACTATGCCTGCAGTTGTTCGTTCCAGACTATATAGCAGGGTTTCGGCTTGGGTGGGTGTATTTGCCAGAAGCGCTATGTCATCTGTGTAGTCCGCGTCCGTAATTGTATGTTCGGGGTATCTTCTGCTTCTTGCCTTTGACAGCTTGAAACTGTTGTCTTTTATTTTATAAATAGACGTTCTAGGCACGTAGTCTAGACTGATGAGAAAGAGGTATGGGGCTAATGTGTCACTTTGCAGCACACCTGCTACGATGTCGAAGTAGTCTGTGACTCCATCCGGGGAGCGGACTTTTACTTTCGTGTTTCTATATAGCATCATTATGGCTGCGACGGTTTCTTTGGGTAGGCCGTAGGCGAGTAGTATTTGCTCCGTCTTTCCTCTGTGTATGGACTCAAAGGCCTGGGTGAAGTCGACAAATAATACTGTTGCCTCTAGTCAAAATTTGTGATGTCCTGGATCGATTTCTGCAAAAGCTGTTTTGGTTCTTCTTAACTATGTTCTCAATTTTGGGTTCTATGTGGTTGCGTGGTACTATTTACCCAACCCCTCCGCTCGGGCAGGATATGACACAAGGTCAATTTTTAAGCGGAGTTTAACAGGTTTTAATTCAGAGTTTTCCTTCTCCTAGACTAGTTGCCTCACCAAGGCTGAAGAACCTAGTCCGTCCTACTATTTATCCATAGCTGGAGGGAGAATAAGGGGGTTCATACCTTTCCCAAGGGTATTTGCCCGAAAGTGAACGTAATAGCGCGACTGGAGTACGAACTCGCGTACTACGATTCCGCAGTTCATCGCTTTAACCATTACACCACGAGGACACCCCTATGTGGTTGCGTGGTAGAGCATGGTATATCTTGGCCGCTGTAGAGGTAAGGGTTATACCTCGGTAGTTCTTGATTAATCCGAGGTCACCTTTCCTAGTTAAGGGGAGGATGCATCCCTTTGTCCCTCTGTCTATTGTGCTTTCATTATATACGGCATTACAGTATCGGGTCAGTATGTCGCCGAGTTGCCTGGTCTTCCATACTTCTGGGGGTATTTCATCAAGCCCTGCTGCTTTTCTATTTTTAATTTTTCTTTGTACTGAGTCGAGTTTTTCTTGCGTAAACTGTCCTAGTTTTATGTCTGATTGTTTATAAATAATTCTCGTGATTGGTTCATATGTAACTTTCGGAGGGTTTCCAAGTAAATTCTCGAAATGTTGTTTCCATATATATATATATATAATAGCTCTTTTGTTCATCGAGTTCCTTTTGGACTTTCTTCTGAAATAACCCTCGGCGTTCAAATGAGTTATAAATTTCTTCTCTTATGTGGGTTTGTTAGGATCTTCCACATCATAGACATAACCACCTCAAGCAATATTGGTAGCAAGGGATGGTCCCTTTTTAATGCTCTTTTTGGATCATAGTAGCTTTTCTTTTTCACATCTATTTAGGTATTCTTGCCTCTCTTCGCTATTATCATTATTATTATTCTACTCTGAGAGTTTTTCCCACCAGCGTTAGTTGATGGTTTCTTGCTAGAGTTTGAGTGACAGCAAGTCACCTCAAGTCTCCATGTCTCTTCTCAGTATTCTGGCTGATCTTAATAATGATCTGAATGATCTCTTCTTTTCCTCTGATTCTTAAGTCTTCTAATCCCTTTATCAATCCTTTGGGGATTGTTCCATGTGCACTAATCACAACTAGTATCACCATCACCTTCATGTTCCATAGATTTTTTTAGTTCTCTAGCAAGGTCTAGATATGTATCTCTCTTTTCGATTTCTTTTAATTTTACTCGGTGATCTCCCGAGAGGCCAAAGTCCACTATTCATTGGGTTCATTTTTTCTTTTTCTTTTTCTTTTTTTTTTTTTTTTTTACTATCACTTGGTCTGGTCGTCTGACCGAGATTAGGTGATCCATTTGTATCTCACAATCCCAGAAAAGTTTGTGCGTCTTATTCTCCAGAATGGATTCCGTGTTCTGCATATACCACTTTTCCCAGTGGGTCACCTTCCCTACCCGGCCGTGTATAGTCTTATACTCTTTTTGCGCTGATTTGTTGTACTCGCTTTTTATATGATCGATTATTTCTTCTCAATAACCACATAACCTAGATTTGCTTCTGTGTTGCGTCTTATCTACTTTTTGCTTTAACGTAGTTTGTCCTTATGGCGTTGTTTTGTGCAGCAATTAGAAGAGATTCAGTTTCTTTCTTAGGGTTTCCCTTTCTTAGCCATGACCAAGTCATCTTGTGTGAGATTTCACTTATTTATCGCTTGAAATGTCCATACAATTGTTTTTCTTCTCATTTTTGTAATCTAGTTATTGTTGATCCTCGTGTTATTTGTGTTGTTTGTGTTGTTTCTGATTGCTGTAATACTCTTTGGGGGAGGAAGCTTATCCCTCTGCAAATATACATTCAGCTTATTCGTGAGACGTGAGAGCAATGTGATACCATGGATAGAATTGAAAGAAACTTTGCAGGAAATTGAAACTCCATTGTTCTTGGTAGACTATTTTTGTTATTAAATAGCAGTTCTTATATTTGGACTAAAATCTTTCACTTTTGGATTTGTTTTTCATTTTTTATATTTTTTTCCCCGAGAGAGCATTTTACAATGACAAAAACGCGTGGAAGTTGAAAAAACTGATGTCGAATTTCTTTAATGAGCCAAAGGAAATTAGAATAAAAATATCTAATTTATATGATTATGAAATAATGAGCTTTGCCGAGTTTATCATGTGTCTCCATGACTTGCAAAATAACAGTTTATAAAACTTTAACAGTTCATAGAACTTAAAAGAAAGAAAGAAAGAAAGAAAGAAAGAAAGAAAGAAAGAAAGAAAGAAAAAGATCTTGAGTATATACATGGACATGGATATAAAAAAAATATTGAATTCCCATTAAAGTATCGCCTGAAGGTTGTGTATTTGGCTAGTACATAATCTAATCATCAAACTAATAGCCCCTACGCACCTGCAACACACTGAATGACGGGTCTGGCGACCGTTGTCTCCACTCAACCAACCCTTAGAGAAATTCGTACTCAGCATTATGGTACCAGCAAGCAGTAACGACTCCTTAACGCGATAACAGGCCGCGGCACGCGCCACAAGAACAAGGCCAGCAACTAATAGAACCTGAGATAGTAAAATGGGATTCTGTCAACAGTCGACACGACCCAATAGATGAGAAGATGAGGGTGTGTTTCGAATCATACAAGAGAAAATAAAAAGATAACCAGGCATAATGACTTCAGCACACGAAATGAACAAATGATGAGTGCATATTTTATAATCAAATATTTAGTATCAAGTTATCAAATTTTCTGATAAATAAGGCAGACATATATGTCCATACATGCAGAATTTTACATGCACCGATCTATTTATATGTGTCCCTTCACACTGGAAAAGGCGCTTTAACTGTGTTAAAAGACTCAGTAACTTTATAGCACTAATATAAATAAGCTACGAATAGACATTTTTTTAATGTAAACATATTTTCAATGAGTAATTGGTGATTTCATGTAATGTGGTTGTTATATTCACATTAACACGCACATACATGCAAATGAGCACATAATTATGCAAATGAGCACATAATTATGCATATTCACGCTCTTATTTATAGAAAGTTTTAACTGATGAAAAGAAAAGATAAATTCATGCAGAGATTTAGAATAGAAAGACTTTATTCCAACGAAAAATATATATTTGCATATCGATAAATACTGAACATCATTTAAAAAAAATAAGTTCGTGTTTGCGTGCATCTATATTAATTCTTTGAGAATTAATAATTTATTGAATAACCGGAAACTGTCGGCAAGCTTGGAATACGCTGTATCCCCTGCAGAAGGGTATGACCTCCCTCCATCCACCCATTCAATAAAATGGGATGTCCTAAGTCCATTTAATGATGTGGCTCCAGTTCTGAAGATCTGAGGATTGTGAAGTACTCTATCCATTATGGTTTTATATATATATATATATATATATATATATATATATATATATATATATATATATATATATATATATATGCAGGGTGTGATGGGTAAATTGTCGCAATCTTAAATTTCGCGCATGAGCTTTGTTTGTCCCAGGTTTTGTCTCCTGGACAGCAAACTCGAGTCAGTTGGGGACTGTCTGTAAAGAAAGCAGCACCATGATGCAATTCATTTCTCCAGAAATTTGGAAACGAAATGCTGTACTTCTTAGTAATTACCTAGAGAAACTAATAAGATTTCGCAGTGTTTCCGTGTCAATCTAAGGACAGTGATGAGGATTCGAAAAGAGTTGCATGGGCAGTGGTGATTAGGAATGTATGGGAGCTCGGAAGTATCACTCTGATCGTTCTGATAAGAAGTTCTGAATTTGTTGATAATTTCCCGGCGATGATTGACAACGATCCCAGCTAGTCAATCAGGTCCACAACCAAGGATATGAGAGTGTAAGTTTCTTATCAGACAGGTAATGCATGACAGTAAACAACCGACGACGGTTGATATGCCATTAAGCAAAGAAACCAGACAAACCTGTAAGATCTTACGTCTAAACTCTGCTCCATGCCCCACATGCAGGTAAATTCAGTCTTGGCTGTCAGAAAATTTCTGTGACCACACCATCCATAATATCGGGCCACCTTACTCTCCAGTTTGCAACCCCCTTGATTATTAGGTGTGGAGCACGATTGAGCGAGACACAACAAAACAAAAATTAACTGAAGGCAATGATAACAGCGGAATTTACCAATTTAAACAAAGAGACCGTCAGACAGATTTGCGGGAGAGTTCTTTGTTATTTGGAGGCTATAATTGAATACAATAGCGATTTCTTTGAATAAATTTAATCCAGAGTATTCAAAGATATTTTCAGGATATTTTAGAAATAAATCTGGTAAACTGTTATTTTCATTTTTGCGTGATATAGACAATTTACCCAACGCACCCTCTATATAAATTAATTATGGCTTTATAATGTGTGTGTGTGTGTGTGTGTGTGTGTGTGTGTGTGTGTGTGTGTGTGTGTGTGTGTGTGTGTGTGTGTTCATTTATACGTGTACGTGCGCACATGTGCCTACATATTGCATATTTAGATACATGAATCAACACTCATTTATTTTCTGCTTTTTTGTTTTTAGTTTGTTTTTTTGGGGGGGGGTCTTTTATTATTGTTGTTTTTGTTTGTTTTGTTTTTGTTTTTTTTTGGTAGGAGTTGTTTTTTGGGGATTTTTTTTTTTTTTGGATCGACGAAACAAAATTTCAGATGGTGAGATAAGCACGCTTTTTTCATTATAATTTCATCTTTTCTTTTTTCACTTCAAAAACAAATCTTTCACTTTCCTTGAGTGTTTTTTTGCGGGGATTTTCTTTAAAGAAAAAAATGAGTGGTTTTGTTTGAAATTATCTTGTTGAAAGCATCCAGCTCTTTTGATCGATAAAGATTTAGGAATGTTTGGGAAATTGAGGTAAAATGTGTTTTTAAGCGTTTACTTATGTCTGCGATACAATAGTAGCACGTATATTTGAGAGAGAAATTTATGATTCTTCAAAGAAAGTTTTCATCTAAAGATCAAAAGGTTTGGGTTAAAAGTTCCATCATGAGCAAAATTAATGTTCGCATAATATTGCACGATAAATCTTTCATAACTGAATTTTAGAAATACTTCATGAACGTCTATGTCTCAAATTTTCAAAAAAGAAAAAGAAAGAAACCATAATCCTGCTTTAAACGTTTAACGATCTTTAAATTTTCCATACGATCTATCAATTGGCTCTCCACTCCGTATAGATTGGCAGTGGTTGTACTTTCAGTCTTTTCTTGCGCAGTTTTTATCTCTTTAATAAACTACGACTGCAAGTTATCCGATTCCAACTATAATAGTCTTTTGATGAGTGTGAATTGGTATGGATATCTACTGTGAGCGTATCTATAACATTTATAAAATATTTTCCACAAGACGACATGGAAAAGATGCAAATACACGACTGGTTGAAACTTTATTAAGTATTTATTTGACTGGCTGGAGAGGAATGATTTCTTATTAATATCTGTGACCCTACTCAAAACAAAGATACAATGAAGAGTGTTTTTACGAAAAATATAGATTTTAAAGGCTGCTGGTCTCTGTCACTATTTTATCTTTGCACTCAAAAAAACATTATTTATTAAATGCAAAGACAAAATTCCTGGTTTCTCACAACAACTTTAAATCGGCTTTATAAATGATGCGGATAAGTTTGTTTGCATATTGTGTGTGTGTGTGTGTGTGTGTGTGTGTGTGTGTGTGTGTGTGTGTGTGTGTGTGTGTGTGTGTGTGTGTGTGTGTAATGCATTCATTTTCAGCGGAGTGTTTATGAGATTTTTCTTATACACCTCGTGCCATTTTTCCTTCTTTTTTTTAAAACCATTTTGGAGTCTGATTTTCTGAAGTTAATCTTTTGATTATGAAACGGGATAGATTTATAAGTGGGTTGTCTTCACTTGATTCCAAAATTATTAACCTTCATGCTACTTCTCTACAAGAGTTCTAGTCTATATGAATTCGCTAGGTGTATCTTTGAGACGATAGACATTACCATTCTGTCCTCTCCATGTCTTTTACCGCACAATTTATGGGAAATGCCATGAGAAGAAACCAATTCGTCTTGATATAATAGAGCTACCGGGATGGTATACTGGTATTTTGGGAGTGGTCTACCGTATTTCTTTGGTTATTCTACCCAAGTTTAATGAAAGGTCAGGAGAATATGGTTATGTCGCCGCTTTTATCTTTCAAACTATTGACCTTTTACCACCGCTTTCTTATAACTATTTGTAAAATAGGGTTGTGGTTTAATAACAATGGTTATTAAATATGGTTATTAAATATGGTTATTAAGAACGACCAGGTAGTTTATGATAAGTTTTTGGGTTGGGTGAGACTAGTCGATTGGTTGGATCGTACCTCTCCAATCACCCATCTTGCTCAAGTAAGGACCAAATTAGAGTACAGTTGCAATGATTACTTAATGTCCAAGACCATAGACCACTCAGCTACTAGGATTTTGTCCTCAGACATCAAGAGTCACCACACACCACTTTTATTGGGAGTCTTACTCCCTATCAACAGTGTAGCCTATATGTGTGCGAGAACTGAAATATTTACATTAATGTTCGTGTAAGTGCTCACGTACGCATAGGAGCACACATATACACACATACATATAGAAGTATGTTTGCATGCACAAGCGCGTTTATTGAATATTCTCTCAAACCTGAGTTTTATGAAAATATTCGATAGTTTTTTTACTAAACAAATAGACTAAAAGATAAACCCTGCGAGTAACATGTACATTATTGTTTGATGCTCGTTTCACAAAATGTCCTCAAATTGACCTCAAATTGATATATTAAGAGAAATTTAGGCTTATACTTGCCAATTCTGATAAATTCCTTTTCCACTTAAGTTTCCATTTTGAATAGAAGTCAATTGAAAAAGAAAATGGACTTTAGATATTAAAGTACTGTACACTGATAATTCTTGTAATGCTGCAATATTTACTGCCCAAATAAAATGCATTGTTAAACCAGACCTTTAAGATGTTCATCCCAGAAAGGACGTATGCATTTCTTACCCACAGTCATTTGTGCTACAAACTATTCAACAATAATGTGAATTTTGTCAAATAAAATATGAAAGAATAATATCTCAGCTATTATTCTTTCATATTTTATTTGACAAAAAATAAACCAACTTAATTTGTCAAATTTAATCATCTCTGATTTGTTTATAAATTGACATAATGATCTGTACAGTAAACAATAAAACCTAAATTATTAAAATAGACTGATTTATTTGCACTGTTTTCCCCACCTTGTTTGTTATAGTCACAACGTTTCGTTCTACTCTTTTTACTAGATTCCACTGCCTAACAGGAGAAGTGAACCCAAAACAACCAGATAAATTGTAACACTTAACCAGATCTTATACTTCTCACATGGAACCATCAAGTGATGGAGTGCCAGTTCTTTACTGATCAAAACCTCCCATAGGATATTCAAATCTATGCTAGGCCTACAATAAGAGGCTCAGAAATTTAAGAGATTTTTCACCAGTTATGAGAAAGGAAAAGTGACTCTGCTTCTACTTGACCCTGATAAGTAAAAGATACCAACTAAAACAAATGTAACTTCACTATATTTTGAATCAAAATATTTTCAAAATCCTGTTATTATCATTAAAATGACTATTTTAGTTGAATTCTATTTTATAAAAGGATACTTCATTTGAATATCTTCAATGGATGCTTCATTTGAATATCTTCAATGGATGCTTCATTTGAATATCTTCAATGGATGCTTCATTTGAATATCTTTAATGGATACTTCATTAATGGATTCTTTATTTGAATATTCTGAATCATAACAATTGATAATAGAAAAAAAAGTTGCAAAAAAATCACGGGAAAAGTCACAGAACTCACGAAACCCGATTATAATTTTATTTTTAATTAAAACATTTTAATTATACATATGGCCGCATATATTCATTTTCTTATGTATTCATTTTATTATATATTATGTTGATTTATTGTAATCAAAAGAAAAATATCTAGAATCTTCACATAAAAAATGTTACAATATTTGGTGGGGTGGGGGCTCTTGTTATTTGTTGTTTTGTTTCGTTTTGTTTTTTACTGTTATATTTTAATTGATAAGAATGAAAAAACAAACCGCAACCTTATCGATCTTCGTTGTCATGTATACATTTTCT